>MU267713.1:2732-64682 GCA_021014935.1 Hygrophoropsis aurantiaca
AGCTCATAAGTATGTAGATTGCGACCAGGTTGGAAGCATTTCGTGTTGGCCGACCACACCGTTGTGGCTTTTAAACACAAGCCAGAATCAACCGTCCGAAACGGAGAAAAGCCACATCTTGAGGTGAGTCAGGATCAGATCATGCCATGAATCATAACTGGAAATAAGCTCAGGATCCTTTGGGAAGAAGACATTGCCGTCGGTGACAGCTAACTGTACTAGATGAGTGAGCCCATGGCCCCTACTCAATATTGATTGAGGGAAGCTTCACCTTGACCAGGCGTAAATCTCACATTGTGCGGCCAGAAGCGTACCATTGTCTTTGCATGCGAGCCATTGAATCTTCGGTCGCTCTCCGCAAGCGTGTTTCTTCGTCTGCTATGCGCTCTGCTTCCCTCCGTTTCCTTTCTTCTTCCTCTAACATTGTCTCCATTGTCCGTAGAGCTGCCTTGGCTCTTGCAGCTTCCGCTTGAGCCTCAGCTAATTGGTCGGATATTCTCAGTGAAACTGATACAGCATCGGCGGACTGGCGTCGCAACCCGGATATTTCCATCTGCAGGCAATCAACAAGTACACTGTCAGGTTTCGACATGTCATGCACAGTGGAGTGAGCGACCGTAGGACAGAATACTCTTGTAGATGGTTGTTGTCCTCCAAAAATGCTCATGCTCGCTATTGACGGCTGGTGGTTGGGTGGAACGATCATGTCCTCCTCGCTTTCGTATTCCTCTTCGGACATTCCTGTATCATCTTTTTCTTCGCATTCGTCATCGTGCTCAGACCGTTCATCAATCGTCCTAATTGCCGATATTCGGGATGAATGCGGTGGGCGATCTGATGCAACAGATGATGGCCTGGTAGTTGCATCAAGACTGGTTTCCACGAATTTTCTGGGGCGGCCACGTTTTCTCTGTGGCAAGGAAGATACGTTGTCCTCAGAAGTCTTGTTGGATCGCCCACGTTTGCGTGGCCGTTTGGTACCAGGTGGTGCTTCAAGATTTACTGTCCAATATGAGCCGAAGCCAGGTTCCGTAACCGGACGTGGCTGCCTTTCAAAGAGGCGATTCAGCGACAAGTGATGTCGAACGGATTGCTGAGGACAACGTACATCAGAGAAAGTAACATTCGTGCTAATGATATCTCACCTTCCATGTAGGTCCAGCGGTCCGAAAATAAAGATATTTCTCCTCCATTGCCGCATATATTTCGCGGATGGTAAGGCGTTTGCGTGGACTGCCCAATATTGCACATCGCAGGATTACAGGAAGAGTGTGTTGAGGCCTTCCGTCTGTATCTGGAAGGCATGCGAGAGTATCTGGACAATTAGGATGATATTCGTGTTCTGGGAAAGGAGGATCTTCTCGAGTGTAATGACTTGATTCTGGAACTGTATTTGTACTAGAATCAGATATAGGAGAGGGCGGGCTTGCAGACGATGCGCCTGGCGATGGCCTAAAATCACGCAAAGGGGAAAGAAAATTAAGCCAACCGACGGGTGATAAAATAAGGTAACCGTACTTGTAGTTGCTCTGGAGATTATCCTCTGCGTTTAGTATATTACGAAGATTTGACATGATCGATTTGCGAACATAACATGGTGTAGACTCGAAGCGTTCACTCTTTCAAGCTGTTCTTGTGGGTCCACGCGATAATTACCTAAGCAGTCACTTACCACTTTGGGCGACACAATGGGACGCAAGATCTAATCTCAGCGATGTTGTGATGATGAGTACTGAGTACTGGTAATACTGGCTCATGTATCGATGTCGTATAGTCGGTTTAACTTATGTTCTGCGATCTGCGAAGCGATATATACATCAATAATACAAGTATCCAATATTCTGGTTCAATATTATACGCTAGTCGATGCCAACCACTACAAGATATAAAACCTTCACTTCTACATTCTATAATGGCCAGGTGGAGCTGAAAAATCGTATGAATAGTTGGCTGGTCCATTGTTGGCACTCCAATCGGCGTTGTTCTGGCTGGCATAGTTTAAGCTCATGAGCGAATCAGTGCTGGATGTGGAGCCGATCGCGGGTGGAATATATGATTGTGGACCACTTTGGTTAGCAGTCCGAGGCCACCATTCATATCCTGGATAATATGAAGTAGACGGCTCTATCCCAGGGATATCAAGGCCCAGCATATGAGCCATCATCCGAGTGCTGATGTCCTGTACACCATTCGTGTTTTGCGTAGAATGGTCTTTTCGCTCGAGGACTCCAAAGGCCTCTCGTTGGAGGACGTCTGAACTCTTTTCCCGTCCGAATGCATCGTCTGCTCCCCTCTTTTGCCTGTCAGGACCGGGCACCAAGGGAGTTATATTACCGTCAACTTGAACTTTTACGCCGTTGAGTAGATCCCATGCTCTTGCGGCGCTGGGCCATATTGTCTGCTCAGACGATCAGAACAAGTTCAATGCAATTAGGATTTCTCACCTCCATCTCCTTCAAAGCTATCAAACACTGTCGAAGACCAATGTACGCTTGGACGTTAGAGGGACGGAGGGCGACTAGATATATTAATCATGTCATTTTCACCATCAAACACCCAGAATGAAGAACATACGCGTCACGATATGCATAATCCTGAAGAGTCAAAGTTTTACTATAGGTTTTATTTTCATATATGCCCTGCGACTTACCCTGCACTGAGTGTATAAGAGGAAAGGAACGGCGAGCTTCGCTTTAGACTGAAATTTTCGTGATATGTCGTGGCTGAAACTGCGTTAAATCGTGACACAGAGGTAGTAAATCATAGTGTAATCACCAATTGTACTGATATAGGTCGCAGCACTCTGACACAGGTCGAAAGCTTTGAGAGACGTTGTATCGGACCCAGCAGAAGGACTTTTAGGGACCTGATCAGAGCTGAGAATCGATGAATTGCTGTTTTTAAAAAAACCTGTGCAAGGTTTACTTACCCTTTCCAGTTAGGAATACTTTCGAAGAACGTGAGATTTGATCCTTAAACGATTAGATATGGTGGAAATATTGCTCACAAAGCTCGGTGCAAAAGCAAGACAGCCGACCAATAGTTCATGTGCATAAAGAGCACAGGAGGTGAAGGGATATTCCTTCGGCTAGCAGGGTCATATCGAAGACCGTCCGGTAAATTTATATACCATTGATCTAGGCGAGCTTCCAGTGTATTAAGAAGGCTTTTACGTGATACTCGCCCACCCGGCCGAACAGGATAGATCATGGTAATTATGGCTCCAACTATAACAGCTAGATTTGATAAAAATAAGTCAAGTGAGCAAAAATGACGCAGCAATAGGATGGTAGCATACAAAGAGAAGCTGAAGCTCGGAAACAGCTCATTATTCTGGGTATTGGGGGTGGGATATATTGATTAGTGGCATCTGAAGAGCTCGGAGACCAAGAGTCGTTTTCATCCTAACAATATGTCAAAACTCGTAGGGACATGAGCTTACATGGCGCATACCTCATCCACATCTGGCAACATTGTATCAAAGTCATGTTCACCAATACAGACTGGGCGACCTAATTTCCAAGTTGAGCTAAAATGGCGAGGAAGGAATCGCTACTGACCCATATAGATACAGGTGTATCTGTGGGAGTATGTAAGCTGGTATATTCGATAGTATAATTCACCAAGGCGTACTTGTCGGCTACGCAGCAAGCCCACCAAATTTGTTTCCTGACCTGGTTTTCTTCTGGTGAGAACATCGGAGCACCGTTAAACTGCCATTTGTCTGCTGCACGGTTCAGACCCAAATCTTGAGCCTGCATAATTCTTTACTACGCGCTGTGAATGATGAGAGTCCCCTTGCTTGCTTACCATGCGTATAGCCATTCCTATCATCAATACCACGTGTAAGCGGAAGATATACGGAGAGAATCTGGGCGCGCACCAATATAAAGCCACCCTTGTTCCATAGACCCTATAATTTTCTCGTAATATACTCTAGAGTAGATTTTAACAAAGATATACCTATCCCAAATTCGCGATGCCCGAGAAGCAATAACGCCTGACAGGTTGAAGCGCGGCTGCTGTGATAGACCTTGGCTACATTGCAGTTTCAGAAGGTGAACGGACACAAAATCGGCATGGTTACCAAGCACAGTGCGAGCCTCGACCAGATATTGACAACCCGCCTCCCACATCCGATCAGCTGTTGGAGGTGTAGCATCATCGGAATAACGAGCAGCTATGGAAAAGATGGCCAGTAAAAGTAATTTTGTAACACTTTGAGATGGTTCTTGATTGGGCGATGAAGACGATCCCTCTCCGGATTCTGGTGTGGTAGGATGACTCCTGAACTATTGATGAGAACAATATCTACGTCTGTCATACCTGACGCACCCATATTTCCTAAATGCCAGCATAAATTATTGTGACGGCGAGGATTGAAGAAAGGTACATACCTGGAATTGTACTCACGCAAAAATCGAGTCTTATGGATCACGGGAAATATAACGTGTACATGTTCGAAATACAGGTCTATCAAGTGATCCTGTACTTCGATAGAGGGAAGCTCGATAGCTGAGCTTTCTTCAGGGAGTAGATGGGGAAGATAAGTTTTTGCTGGTGGCCAAAATCGGGCCATTGGTAGTCTCCTGAAGATATATTAGTACCAGCACAGCAAATGTAGAACGTCAATCTCTAACCATATTCCACCTTCGTGCCGACTATCGAAGCGGTCGCTTCTCCCCAAAAGATGGAGCCCACTTGCCTTGCCATGATAACGAACCTGGAGATATATGTCACCTCCATTGTGACTATTTCGAGCGAAATCTCAGACCTCCTGGTTTTCATCCAGTGAAAGTTGACCAAACGCAGCACTGGGGCCACCGGAATCATCTGTATCTTCAGACTCTGATCGAGTGTGTGGTGTTACAACAACTGAGAGAGTTAATGTAGTCAAAGCTCACCCGATGATGCATCCAGGGTATACATTTGACCCCAATTCGGTTGTTCTTGTGAAGTACCAGGCTCCGACGGAATATTATACCGGCGACGTTGAGAAAATGGTGCCCCGGTCGGATCATGTGTAGGGGAACTCGAAGGAACGTTTGATGAACGTGAATTCGATGGGTTCCCTCGGGAATGGGTCAAACGAGCCGATAATCGATCTTGCCAATCCATCGTCGGTGCAGTGGCGAGTGCATTATCTTGTAAAAATAAAAAATAAAAAATAGAAGCAGAATTATCATTGCTCCATCTCACCTCTGGTCGATGATACGATCTCTCTAGAGATTCGAGACTGTCTACGCGATCGGGCAGCATCACGGGCAGACGACTCGTTACTTCGAAATATACAAGCAAAAAAGTCTTCTTTAGTAGCACCTGCTGGTTGACTTCGCCTGCCTGAGGGACCCTGCGCGTATTTTGAGGAGGATCAGTTGCACAAATATGGTATGCAAACGTACAAATGGTCCTGTATCCACTCGATTCAAAATTTCTCTCGCAAGATCGTCCTGTTGCATTTCGGAAATGATCTCTTGTACTCTGCGATCCGGACAAGCAACGATTGCGCCTAAGAGCGACTCCACTTGGTGCCATCTCTGCTCTATGGCCTGGATATAACCTTTCGGTGGACCGCGCTTATAGCTTGGACCTGTGATCCATGAGCAAAATTCTGTAGGTTAATCTTCAGAAGCGCTCACCTAGAAAGGTGCACGCTGCATCAAAATAATAGTTAGTCACACTCTATATACTATCTTTTATGTGTCAACCGACCGTTTCCTCCAACTGCGCAGCTTTTGCAGGTGCCGTTTGTAGAAGGGGAAGGTTCACATTTGCTTTTCGTCTTTCGGCATTGATCGCAAGCTGAACATAGGTTAGGTCATGGATATACAACTTACTCACCACACTTACCTCTGCTGCTTCGCTTTCTGGTTGACAGAGAGTCATGATTGGCTTCCTCATCTGAAGGGTCAGATTCATTCCAGTGGTTGGATGACATGATGGCTGAAGAGAACTTTCAAGTTGAATCTGACCGCGTTTGCAGCCCCAGGCGCACAACAAGATGAATAAGATGATTGAAACCAAACTAATGTCACCACTTCACACGAGGTGATCACCATATAAGCACATTTATCCCCTAAAACCTGACATTTGATCTCCATGGCTCAAGCAATCCGAGCTAAGTTGGTTTGCAAGCTAGAGCATGGGAGCTAAGAATATAAAACCGTCTGGGGAAGACTGTTCCTTCCAGAACTTCCAGGTTAACGGCGTCAATGTAACGGAGTCACTACTGTGATGAGAAGGGCCTTCCACCAAAACATTGATAATCGCAGACTCCGCTCCAGGACTTCAGCACCATGTGATATATGTATAGCTTCAACTGGTGTGAAAAAAACTTCACTTTTCAATCGGAGGATCCTTTTGATGAGATAGCATTTGAAAATATCATTACAACAACGAACGAGCGACATTCACAATGGACACTAATAACTATGGGCACTTAGTGTGTTATAAATACACGCAGGACTGCTCGCACGATGGCATTAATAAGGCTTCGGACAGAATGCCGCTAAGGAGCATGACGCAAAAGAAAGCGGAACGGGGTCCCTGATCACCCCAAAATGGCTCCACACTTACTTCAAAGGGCTGTATGGCAATGGAAGTAGTATGAAAGAATCCATGTGCTTCGCAAGCTGGGCAGTCTGCAGAGTGTCTTGCATGAGTTTGATCATCACGATGACTCTGAATGACCATACCTTGGATACCGTTTCCGCCCAGCCATCAATCTGCCAGGCCTTCTCCCGCATCTCCTTCCGAGCCTCAAGACTTCTGTAGGATATGACTGAACAGCTGGTCGAGCATTGAAATCCAGAGACTTACGGGTATTGCCAAAGATGATGGACTTGGTGTAATCTGCCGATTTGAGAGAACCATGCCCCAACAGGCGCCACAAACTTCCGGCGGGCTTCGATGCCTTTCCGCCTGTGAAAAGATATAAACATCCTTGCCATGCGTTGAAGTGGAAGCATTCTAATTTGAGCACTTACCATGCGTTTTCCCATTCTAGCAACGTTCCAGGCTTTAGCTGGTAAGATCTTAATTCAAAAATACCCCCTTGTGCGTGTGGGGGTGACGTCGGGAAGAAAGCAAACTCCTGGGTAAGCTGCGATGTCCGAGATGTCAAGTGTGGAAGAAGCTTTTTGTAAGCGTTGGCGTGCTGTAAAAACTTAACTTGAGAAAACAAGATTATCGACAAAACTTATCATCTTACGTCTGAACTGCGGATTAGATTTGTAGTCTTGTCAAACCCAGCGTAGTTCTCGTATTCCAAGATGTGCACTACAGCAGACATGTCATTTATGGCGATAAGAATTATTTGAGAGAGGACTTTCCAAATGCATCTTGATCTCCAACAACGGTTTCCCAGCTACCTGTAAGCTTTACATGCATGTTAGGATCATCCTTGATTCCTGCATAGTAATCCTGACTAGGGGCAAGCGAATATAAGCAACAAGAAATGTGACAAGAGACTAAGGGACGTGCGCTGCAATCTTGTATTCGTCGACTGCATCGGGCTTCACTCGGTGGACTGTAGCCCAAAGGTCAGTAATGCTGTTTACTACCACGCATGATGTGCAATGCTACACCAACCTTCGAAACCATGAACGTATTTCCCCCTTGCGACTAGTCTGGAGTGTTGTAAAACCTCAATGTCACCAGCCTTCTTAGCTTCAGGAGAACCGTGCAAAAGGGACTGGAAGATATAGCCTTTCGTCAGTGGGATTGCCGACCATCTGTTTATGGGTTACCTGAACAGAAATGGACCTTCGCGCTCTTATGAGCGCGGAGGTTGTCCCAAGATGCTTTTTTATAGACCCAGATAGCATCGTGAAAGTAAAGACGGTAGTCGAAATTGCAGTTGGGTCAATGAGTGGTGGCCACAAAGCGGAGCATAGGTGGTTTGCTACCGTTTACGCACGTGGAAATAAGCGAATCGTCACAGCAGTCGATGAAATGCTTTGGAAATGCCTAACCATCTGCTCAATTATTAGTATCTAGTATCTACTACAGTTTGGCAATCTCCAACCTCTATGGGCTACATATTTACTTTCAGTTCGACTATATATTATGTGCCTGTAAAAAATCATCTCAACCAAATCTCATGGACACGCCAATGGATTGGAACGTCTTTCTGAAGTTTCACGTGGAAGAATCGTGCGCTGGTGGTCGAATCATCCATGGGTATAACGATGCTGCATTCACGCAAGGAGTCTGTTTGACCAGTGAGGACATCTGTACAAGTCGGATCTGCGGCTGAGGATGTCTGAGGGAGTTAAGCAATGTAAGATAAATCAGAAAGTTAACTCAGTCTCACCCATCGAAGTGCATCCGCTGAATATCCGACTATTGAAGAGCATAGTATCTGTTCCATCTCCTCAGGAACCAGTAAGACTAGCTCGAAAGGATCGTCTTCAAAAGAAAGAAGTGAGAGATAATCCAGTGAAATATAGTCTCCCGCTCGGCCATCTACATAACAGGCAACTATGAGCATCCAGAAATGAATAAACATTCACTATATAACCCACGTTGTGGACTGCGAAATACAGTATCAGGACAACCATCGACGGCATGAGAAGGAGGATATCTGTAATAGTGCTCTTTTCGGGCACCTATAAGCTGCAGACTACGAGCTTCTTGAGACAGCATATCTTCTGCAGAGCTGACTGTATGATTGTCCTTCTTCATAATCAACGGAATATTTGTCTCCAGTAGACAGGGAATGCCAAGACAAGGTGATCGAGCTGATATATCCATTATATCTAACATAGGTGTCGGAGTGAAGTCTACAAATTCTAGACCAGTTACTTGCGTTTGGCCAAATGACGAAGTTTTCGGTGGGGAATCGGCCGTTAAGGCATCTAGATATTGAGCAGCTCTGATCTTCGTCGAATGTCAATTGTTTAATCAGATAATGAATGTAAAAGAAAACTCACGATATGGCGCTTATTGCGACTGTCGCCTTCGGATCCTACAGTAAATGGCTGTCCTCCGCCCATTTCAATCCCTTGATCAAACCAGATTTGAGAGATTCTATTGCTAAGGATAGTAAAATAGTTATCCGCCATCTGTCCTTCCTCGCTAGACGCGTTGATGTGCCGTAGGAGGGAAAGGAATTCGATAGCTTGGGATTTACGCAAGATAGCACCGTGTCCTAACCATGCGAAGGATGTATGAATGTTCTTTGAGGAGTGTATTGTGCGAAGTTGGCTGGAAAGATGTTCATGTGGAGGGAGTAAATGAATCGCGGCCGAACGCGTATCTTCAACTATGCGGGCACGAAGAGTGCGAATAAGTTCAGGGAGGACAAGATAATCATCATCCTATACAATCGACGACTATGACCAATCTGCGTCACATACAAATGCAGGAAGATAACACACCTGAAGAAAACAGTAAGGCCTTTGCGACTTTGCACACGCCAGAAACCGCGCTTGAAAGTAAAGATTTGATGGCGAGTTATAGATTCTGAGTTTAGCAGCAGAGCAAGTGGTATTGGAAAATATCTACAAACCTGTCATGAGCAAGCGGGTATGAAGCAGAATACGAGAATTTTCATTCACTCACATCATATGAAAGGCTTTGCGGGCTGTTGTTCCAGATAAAAACTTCAGCAATCACATCTTCGATGGACGATTGGCACAGAGTGTCTACGATTCTTATGACATTTGGAAGGCGAGACCAGTTCAGCACAACCGCAGTGACATCCGGAGATTGGTTGGGGGCAATGGCTGTAGCAGTTGGACGAGCTCGAACTTTTAAATGGGTATCCGAGTCGTGGGTGATATAAGTGTTGGGCAGAGATACTCGGGCCAAACATTCGTGGCGGTCATTACATTTATAATCTCCAGCAGAAGGCTGGAATCTTGGGGAGTGTAAAAATTGTGTGTGATGGAAAACTTGATGGATACCAATTGCCAGCAGGATACATATCAAGCTTGCACTGACAAACGAGGCCATATAACAATAATGATGACACAGTAAATGGATCGAGTTGATCTGCTAATGCGGGTTCAGTCATGTGATCTGCATGCAAGTGCAGGTATCGTTTTCTTCGCAAGTAATACAGCTAAAATCTAATCCATTCTGCCCTTGAGCTTCCGAGTTATAATCTGGTCCTTGGTACTGATCGGAATAGACTCGTGAGAACAACACACTAACAACAACGAACAAAACACTCACATAACATGGACTGTTGCCCCCCAGCCAGAGAACGCGTCTCGGTCTACTGCATTGAGAAGTGATTGCGATATTGTCTCAAAAAGATCTTCTGGTCCCAAATCTGGCTCCCATAATCCCTCGGCCACTCCAAACAGCTTGGAGCTGGCCGTACCTGCAACCACAAAGTCCTTGGCAAAGTTTAGACAGCCTATAAGGTCAGTAGCTGCTATGAAGGGCTTGAAGTCTCCCGAGGGTGTTTTTGAGAGGCCGGCTATAACAGGTTCAACAAAGTAGGGGCCAAAACGATGCTCGTAGAGAGTTGATGAAACGAGGTGTGCGAATGTCTCTGGTTCGATCTCTCTTTCTTCTTTGATGGTATACATATTAACCCTGTAGCGGAAACGTTCGCGCCTACGAAATATTATTAACAAAGATCACTCTTGGGAATGAAGGAAACAGGATCCCAACAGTGTTGTCACGTCGGTCCCTAAGCCTGGCAAGCCAACATAAATGCGATCTGTAACGGGGAAGATCTCGTGGTACATTAGGTTGAAGAGATCATGAAAATGACTGCATAAAGTACCTTTTGGAAATCTGAAGATATGCTCAATGCCTGATTCCCGAGACGTAGATCAGAAGCAATTGCGACGCAATCCTTCCCAACCATGGCTATGACGGAGCCACCGTTAAGTTCCATTATCGACTAGATGAACATAATTTTCACTGCATGAATATCACAGAATTGAAACCAACGTACCATGATAGAGATCCTATGAAGAATGAAAAGGAGATGTAGTATGGATGGATGTGCGTTACGCGTCAATACCACAGTGACGCGTCGCCTCTAGTTGTGACAAATGAATGTCACACTGATCCTTGTCACTTACTTACCATCAGCCGCACTTGCACCGGGCATCGTGAGAGCGTCATTATAAATAACACTGTATATAAAATCACTATCACCTGCCAGTATAAACGCCATGTTCATCCAATCCCCCAGAATATGAGGTCTTTGCTGCAAAATCGTATCATAACCGCCTTTCCTAAAGGCAATAGATGTCCCGTTCACATGCAGTATCGTTCTTATTCCTCTGGACTCGACCCAAGGCACCGAGCACAGGTGTGTCAAACTCTCCAGCTTCGCCCTGAGTCATATGTAACGATATATCAAGGCAAAGATTGCTCACATAGATTCAAGCAGACCCTTCTCACCAGCACTTGTCGATACGTTTCAGCGACGTCATGACTATCTACGTATATCACTAACAGAAAGATGTAATCTTCGATGTGTGTTGTGTCGGCCTTCATTTGGCTATCATCTCATCACACATGTCAGGCTTCTATTGCATGCCTAGTGAGGGCGTCGAATTGTCTCCCAAAGACCATATTCTTTCGGACGATGAAGTTATACGTCTGGCAACCCTGTTTGTGAAGAGTGGAGTCAGAAAGATTCGACTTACTGGCGGAGAACCGACTGTAAGAAAAGGACTCAGTGATATAATCCGTGCGACCCCACGCTCTGTCCAACATATTTCCACTAATTCGATCGCAAACTTTCAGGAAGATTAAATGAACTTCGATCTTTCGGTTTAACATCGATAGGAATGACGAGCAACGGTCTGGCACTTCACCGCCGACTACCTCAATATGTAGAGAATGGCCTTACACATCTCAACTTGAGGTAGGTCCGCATGAGCCGCTGACACTGTCGCCACCTGACAGCGAATGTTAGTCTTGACACATTGGATCCATTCAAGTTTGAAATCATGACTCGCCGTCCTGGTCATGACGCCGTCCTTCGCTCGCTGGATACTGCTCTCTCATGCTCGGATTTGCAAAGTGTGAAACTAAATGTGGTTGTTGTAAAAGGATTGAACGACTCAGAAGTCTTCGACTTTATTGAGCTCGCAAAAGAAAAGGATATATCTGTTCGTTTTATAGAGTTCATGCCATTCACAGGTGATCACAGTCTTCCTGTCTGCGACGGGACTACTCACTCTATCCGCATATATAGGAAACAAATGGGACAAAGCTAAGATGGTTCCTTCATGGCAATTATTGAAAGACATCAGCGAGCGATATCCTAACATCACCCGAGCCCCTGACGAGTTAAATGATACCGCTCGCTCGTGGAAAATTCCTGGACACCGTGGCAGCATTGGCTTTATCAGTAGCATGTCGGATCATTTTTGTTCATCTTGTAACCGTCTCCGATTAACCGCTGATGGCATGATCAAGGTGAAAAACCTCTGTTCAGGCCCGACTTTGTCTGAACATAAATTGTTATAACAGGTGTGTTTATTCGACGCCAAGGAGATATCTCTTCGAGATGCAGTCCGCACCGGAGCTAGCGATGATGAAGTTCTGAAGCTCATTGGTCGAGCGGTCCTAGGCAAACAAGAGAAACATGCTGGAATGGAGGACATCGACGTTGCAACCAACCGGCCTATGATCCTCATTGGTGGTTGAGTCTTTTCCCTTCATAGAACGTACAACTTGTAATGAATATTGTTCCTGTGTCACTTTCGCTCCTAATGGGCATTTCTTATTTCAGGCCATGATTTCAAATATCCTAAAAGTGACTCCCTTCCCTCAACCACGATACCACGCCCAAATCTGTGTCTTGGAACACTGCGGGCTAATTCTAACAAAAAGCCGGTCCATTATCAACATCGCCGGTCCTCTTCAACAGCAGGATCCACGCCACGTTTGACCCACATCGATGAGACTGGTCGTCCAGCAATGGTTGACGTTAACGAGAAACAACCTTCCAAGCGCCTTGCAACTGCTTCTGGACGTATAACCATTCCAAAAGTGGCTTACGATCTCGTCACATCGTGTCGATCGCATCACCAAACAAATCCAAGGGAAAACGACACGGTTCAGAAAGCGAAGGAAAAAGCTCGCGATAAGGGAGACGTTCTCACCGTTGCTCAACTAGCGGCCATTATGGGATGCAAACGGACTTCTGACCTCATTCCATTGTGCCATCCCCTAACGCTTTCTCATATCGGTGTTACGTTGACCGTTGAGTCGTCCAAGCCGGAAAACCCAGAAAATTGTCAGTATAGCATTCGCTGCAGTGCTACTGTATCGTGTGAAGGCAAAACAGGAGTCGAGATGGAGGCTCTGACTGCTGTTTCAGTCGGGTTGCTTACTGTGTGGGACATGCTGAAGGCCGTTGCAGGCAAAGAGATGACGATTGGAGACATCATTGTAACACACAAAGCAGGCGGGAAAAGCGGTGACTTTGTTCGAGAGTCGGTATTCAAGTCATAATGATGAACTTATCCAACGAATGCGTGCCCCGCGAGTGCCGGTCCCCTAAGCCAATACTGCGTATCTTTAGCGTGTTCCGACAAACGGCAACAGCCTATCCAGGTCCCTCAGATCTCTTTCTTCTAATCTGCCATCTTCTTTCCCCTGAAGTTTGAAAGTTTAGGAAATGTCAACCATTCATACGACTTTGCAAATGTGGAAGGAATCTCACATCTTGTAATCTGATTATGGTCGGAATAGATGATATGTTCCATGGCTCCCCGCGGAAGGGGTTTGCGGGATCTCTGTATCTGCACAGTCATCATGATCAATAGACTCATCATCAGCAAGCAAAGATAGGATATGTACTCGGCCTTTTGTCCCACATAAACCACCACTGCAGAGTTCGACTCACCGCCGAATATCTCTTGTACTTTGTTCTCGATCGCGACACAATCCTGTCGATAGCATATGCATGTGGTGAGTGTTTCTTGACACCAACTGTCAAGCTTAGGCACGGACTGGGCACCACAATTTTCCATCAATCCGCGAAGAGTAGAAGATCAAGTATTTCTCCTCCGGATGCTGCAGCAGCGCAGGATTGGAAGGGGGATATTCTAGTTCACGTATAGGCATGGAAGGTAAATAGTGAGGACGTGAATGCTTGATACAAGTTTCACGCTGGAAATACAGTCAGATGACTCAGATATCTCAGCATCTCCGATGATGATCCAATGGTTGGGGGATATGATGTGATGCAGTAGAATATTTATGGATTGCACATCTAGAGCCGTAAGGACAGGGATGACTCTCTAAAATATTGCTATCTTTGGGCTAGATGGAGTGCAAAATACGAATATCGCGAGGGGAAGTCTAGGTGTCAGCAGTTTAGGATATAGCATGAGCAACCAAATAGTTAAGCAGATTTTGGTGGTAGCAACGGCGTTGCTGCCGCCGGACGCCGGCCAAAGTCCCCGTGTACATCTAACAAAATCTTCAAAGCATTCCGTGCTCTGATCCGCGACATGTCGTCCTGCCTCGATGTCGTAAGGGCTGTTTTTACCTCGTGAGGTTTCTCCTGCCATGGATACTTCGTAGATAGTGTTAAAATGTGCGAAACTTTTTGGAGATTGAATCTACTCACAGGCAAGTACTATCAAAGTCGAGAGGACAAACGGTTAGAGGTTAGTAATATTCTTGATAAGGTCACAACGCACTTTGTGCAGGTATTCATATGTGAGGAGTGTGAAGCCAAACTGGGGACTACTTCTGAGCACACGTGCCGGCCCGCCTTTGAATAATGCTTTGAAACCTTCCTCTCGGTCTGCATAAGGACAAAAAAAATCAACATTTCAGCTTGGTGAAATATGGTGGAGATTCACATATTTTGAAGAAGGCATCAGTCAAACCCTTGTAATGTGTTTGACCCTGCCGTGCTTCTACTTGCAGTCGAGTCTTCACCACGTCTATATGCCCGATCAAGTATTATTCAATGATAAGAGCAAAGGACATACCAGCTGGTGTTGTTAGATACGCAGCCGGCATTCCGCTAAAACGAAGAGTTTGAAAATTTAAGGCCATAGATAACTTGCCACTCACGCAATAGCTGCGGAACCAAGAGTTTCTAGGAAAGATAGCTGCTTGCCATTGTAACCCTCATGGAACACGTCCTTCTTGAGATGCGAATACGCAGGGAAATATATAGCTGAAAATGGGATATCACGAAGCAGACAAGCGCTCGCTCCTCTATAAAGGCCCATGATGCCCAACTGGCGAACAATGTGGACAGCCCCCTTGGGTGCCGCACCTTCGAGTTTTGCAGCCTCTCCTTGGATTTGCAGGCGGATTTTGCTGTGGCCCAAGAAATCAGTGAAAACTCACACAGAAGAATTGGTTATAGAACGTACACAATTTCAAGAGGGTTTGTAAATACCTGGGAAACGTTTTTGAAATCGTGTTACATGAAAAATCGGAGGCTTACCACTTGGCAGCCTCCAGCAGTACCTCCCGCAATTAGTTCCCATCCCAATTTGATGCGACCTGTTTCAGGATCCATGGCACGACCACGGACAAGATCATTCACAGTCAATTTGATGGCTTTTTCAGGCGCTACACCCTAGAATGACCCGTAAGACATTCACTCTAACAATATGCATAGGTCTTACAATCAGCTGAGGACCGAGACCTCGATAGAAACCAAGAAACCCCTCGTTGCGGAATATCTTTTGTGCACAATCAATGCTGTTCTTATACAACATTTGCCCGACGACCGTACTACGCTGATTTTGCATCCTAAACATCGGTTAGTATCGAGCGCATCAACCAGAAAACTCTAGGATTACGCACCGGGTCTAGCACATCATAAAATGCATTGTTGTGTAAGAAACTCTCGATGTAAAATAATGTGTGCTTGTTTACCTTGACTGTTGAAAATGATGAACACGATAAAGATAAGAGAGATTGAGAGATACTCACCCATATCAATAGGATAGACAATGGTAGCTCCCAAGGCACCGGCGGCACCTAATAATGTCTAAGGAAAATCTTCGAGCAAGTAATGAGATAGGTTTACCTCCTTGGACAAAGTTGTACGCCGAATGCAGGAATGCTTGGAGGAATGAAGTAGAGGAGGTGGGTTTTACTTCAACATCATCATGCGGAGCTCTCCAGCGAGGATCCAGAAGCTGTGCGAAATCCACTAGCGCAAGACGTTTCTCACCACTACCTCGGCCCGCAAAGTGGAATATGATAGAAGCCTCCATTGGGGTGAAAAGCGAGTAACGAGAGTTAGCAGCGGAGTGGTTGAGGAAATCAGATTGGTCGATACGCCCGTCTTTCGTTTTTGCAGTGGCTTCACGTATGATACTGCAGCTTCATTAGAGTGATACAAAGCATCAGTCAATAGCTGACGAACCGCTCGATCATATCCATATCTGAAACAGTTTTCAGCGATATTACTTCGCTGAAGCTTAGAGTACCTACCTCGAACAACATTATGAAAGGCAACAACCTCAGAATACGATATCCGACCACCGGGAGTAAGTGTGCATAATGTGGGCAGCCGATCCACAACCGCGTCCGAGAGCTTGTGACCAGCAATTTCCTACAAAACATTTCAGCGTTATTCGCGAACGAGATCACGAGATGTAGACCAGTATAATTTGTTTAAACTCGTCGGGTCGTATAAAACCGTCTCGATCCGTGTCCAAATATTTAAAAGCTTGACGAAGGCGTTCTCCTTGAAGACCTTTCATAAGCTGAGTGAATTCATTGTCTGTAATGAAGTTAACATCACTTCTTCAGGGGTTGAATAAGTCAAAACATACATCCAAGAACATGGGTTCCATTCTTCTGTCCCAAATATAGCTTCACCCAGTCACTAGAATGATAGATTGATGACTGAGTCAATATAATGGGTGTGTATGCGGTGACATACCAGTCAAAATCAAAAGGAATGGCAGAAGGTCCAACGTTGGCCATAAATACATTTTTGAACTCGTCATAGGTTATCGTTCCTGAGCTATCGCTGAGTGGGTTGGGAAAAAGGTGAGCGGAGCTTTTATCTGTTGAGATAAATCGAGACTCACACGTCGAAATATTGAAAAGCCATCCAATAATCGGCGTCAGGGCGCTTCAAGAGGGTCTCGAAGACAGTAAAATCATCCCAGGAAAGTAAGCCCCGCTTCGAGGTGTCGGCCACACGGAATAGAATGGCGAATTGAGCGCGTCCTATTTTTGTTAGATCACCTTTGGGCGCGATAGCATTGACAAAGTTGTCCGGGTCAAGAAACCTTTCAAAGTGATCAGACGGCGATACGACAAACCGCCAATATAAGCGCGCTTACTTGTCGCCGTTGATCACAACTTTGGCATTTGCTTCAAATACTCTCCTCCATCGCTTTAACTCGTTTTCGGGGGCCGCCACCACATTCCGGACGCTTTTCAAGGCAGAGCTGGCCAAAGATGATGAACCTTTGTCTCCTTCGCAGTGAATCGTAGACAAAATATGAGATAATGGCGACATGACTCTAGTGTCGCGATTCTAGATGAGGAGGAATAGTTCTAGGTCTATGGGTATCTCTAGAAAGGAGCAAAAGAGATAGAAGAAACGGGGTACTTTAGGCAGTACCACCGGGGATGATGTCTACAGCGATGGAGACGGTTGGATATAAAGTACTAAATTTTGAAGCAGTGTACTGATGCGGGGATAAACCCGGAGAGCAATGTGCTTAGCTAATCAAACGTTTCAAACGCATCCCGATTAATCCAACCACTAGCGAAAGGTATATTGGCTGCGCAAGTTAAGTATGAGGGTATGAGAGTTAAATGGGAGTATACATAAAAACTGACAGCCGTATGCATGCAACAGACGACATTGAGCAATTTCAGTTCTCTTCAGATCAACTGGGCAAAAGCTACTTCGCGCGGCAGCCGGAAGCTGATGCAGTACATATCCTTGTTTGGCGCCACAGATCGCACCATATGTAGACTATAACCGTCGACCAGCTGGTGTTCTAGCTTCTCCTCGACTCGCTACGGCGAATCAGCTAAATAAAGATCACATCATATCAAAATGCACGCACGCGTTTTATGTCTACATCCGCTTTATCGGGTTCGAGTTCTCGCGTGAAGCAATGACAATGTATCATGGGCATGGGCATAGTGGCATAAATTCCGCTCAAATGCCCTACATCCTGAGAGTGAGGAGCTAAAATGCCGCGGAATGCATCCAAGAATTCTATGGCCGAGTCCGGAAGATTCATCACGAAGTGGGTGACGTGACTTCGAAGCGGAAGTTCCGGACTAATGACGGGATCGGCATCATCAGATGCAGCTGATGAAATTCGTAAAGCTCGTTCTTGCTGCAATTTGCGACGCTCCGCTCTTTCTTTGGACCTACTTTCTCTTGGACCTGTATATGCAGGGAACGGATCACTCGATATCTGATCAAGGACAGTGCGAATGAAATTGCGACCATCGTCGCAGCTCGTGCGGACCAAACCGGTCACCTTCGGGTATGAATGAGGCATGAAAACACTAACGAACTCGTTTACAACTCACTTTATTGTCGACAATATTTTTTGCCAGGTACTTGGCACTATTTGGGTTCAGATCATTTGCAAAGACTGCGCATCCTTTCCTCGCTGCTGGAATTGCAAAAGGACCTACACCTGCAAATACATCGGCAATGACGTCCTCTGGTTGGAAAAGCTGCACAAGCCTGTCGTGCTCGGTGTGAAGCCGCGAATTCCAATATACCCGGGTAAAATCGAAAGTGAATTTACAATCGGATTCGTGCTGGCCAGATATTCTTAGATGGGCATTTCGCCACAGCACATGCAAGGGCACCTACATGTTCGACTATATAATTAGGCTCACCGGCAAGTAATTCCATCTTGAAAAACCGGAATTGTGTGTCAATGGAGTCTAATTTGTTGACCACCGTCTTGATGCCCCTGTTTTTCTAGCGAATATTCAGAATCCAGGAAGGAAAAGAAGCGAAATCAATGTTTACATCCAGGATGACTTGGCCGATTATATGTTTATATGGAAGATATTCCTTGTTCAGATTCATATGCGCTGTAACGTCCATGAAGTTGAATCCCCTTATACTCGCATAGTGTCATACCGAGATGGCCCGTGATAGCAAATCCGGAAGGAGATCCTTGACAAAGTTCTTCTGGTAAAATGCAGTGCAGAATTTCATCTGCGAAGATCATGTTTAGCACATTAGATCGGTGAAAGTGAGCTTGGCGTCCACTCAAACCTGCGGTCCAGTAATCGTAATCCAGCTTCAAAGTGTAAGTGGTTAAAGAAAATGATTCTTTGTTCAAATATTCAATCGACTCCGGTGGTAGCCCAGCTGACTTGCAGTGATATGTCGTTAATATACTCCGCAAATAACCTCACCCCATGCCCTTACCATTCTCTGATACTCTCAACAACAGTAGTCTTCCGGTTTGTGGATCGACTGGGTCGGGCACCACACTTCGAACTTTTGGAAGGTCTATAATCGATCTAAGATGCTTTCATATTAGATCTAGGTGGTAGGTGTCGTTCCTAATTACCTCTTCATGGCCTCAGACTTCAAAACAGACCCTGTTTTTGAAGCAGGGATGCGGGCAGCAAGGACCGGGATGGTTTTTTGAAAAACATCTCTGTCAAGATTTGTCATTAACCGCTGTACCGGAGGCGTCGTATCAAGGGCAAAATGTCGCGACATTGTGTTGAAGAGAGAAAGGGATGTACCCCTGCTTGCTGATAGAAATCTAAAACCAAGCATGGATATTTGTTTGTGCTTGGCGGATACATATATTGGTGCACTTCGCGGACCGTTCCGGACCTTCGAACTCTTCCACGGACCACCATCGCCATGTCCGACTTACAAACTCTTTCACATCCATCCCCTTCAGTACTCCGTCATGTTGTAGATGTTCATTGTCACCCGACGGACTCACAGATATCACAGTCTGCGATGGACGAGTTGCCTATTGCTATCTGCGCGATGGCTACAAGACAGGCAGATCAAAACCTGGTGAGATCTTTGGCCACTGCATATCCCGACAAGGTGATTCCTTGCTTCGGTACGCGCAATTTCTTCTATTCTGTCGATATCATCAAACCGGTGAAAACTAGGCTATCACCCATGGTTTTCGCATTATATATCACTCGCCAGTGTATCCTCCAAACGAAAACACTATGAAGAAATATTTCCCAACTGGGAAGAACACACAGATGCCTTCGAAAGACTTCTTGCTTACCTCCCATATCCTATATCTATCGAAGATATTATCGTTGAATTGCGACAGAATTTGCTGGCCTTTCCTGAGGCCATGCTAGGCGAAGTTGGACTCGACAGGAGCTTTCGTGTGCCATTCGACTATTTTTCATCTCCCCGAGAACTCAGCCCTTTCGCCGTCCCTATCCAGCACCAGCTTACAGTTCTGGAGGCGCAAATAGATCTTGCAATCGAACTTGAGAGAAATATCAGTATGCACAGTGTCAAAGCCCAAAAGGCTACGGTTGATCTTTTCGAACGGATCCACAAGAAATATGCCATGTCGTGGAGGCGCATAAGCCTCGATCTTCATAGTTGTGGACTCAGCCCACAGTCCTGGTTGGACATCGAGGTATGTGTGTGCCTTCAGTTCGAGATGCCCACGAACCTATTACTCGAATTTTTTCGCAAGAGAAAACATCCAAATGTATTCTTATCCCTCTCGACCACCATAAACGGTCGTTCGGAAGCCCATAAGGCTCTGATTGCAGCGTGTTCATCCCAGCGTATTCTTGTTGAGTCCGATATTAATCAAGTCAACCAATGCACCGAGCGGACATGGCGTATGCTGCTCACAGTTGCCGAAGTTAAAGGATGGAGGGTGGAAATAGAATGGTCAGACTGCGTTGAGGACGAATGGGGTGCAGTTCGGCATTTAGCACATAATTGGGAGGTATTCAAGCATGGCCACCATGCAGGTCCCCAGAATCCCAAGAAGTGAAGGGTATTGGATCATCAAACTGACATGAAATGTATTGAGTGTCTTTTGGGCTCCGAATTCCAGCTTCCATGGGATATAGATAAATAGACGTGTAAAATGCTATACAGGTCCATTGAGTGAGGTAGCCGTGTAAACTATGTATACGCAATAAAATACGGATTATCGGGTCAAGTAACTGAGGATTAGCAATAGACAAACTGCTACTACAACCCCGATGATAATGGAATCTCTCCTTCGACGACTCTTGATCATTGATAGAAGATTGTTTATTCCAGGAATAGCACCTAAGCAGAAGGGATTTAGAATGTCATTGTAGCGAGTTCTGAGGTGACTGACTGATGACACCACCCATCCTGGTGTTGATCCCATCTAGAGACGAAGATTGCCGAGAGAATTCCATTCGTGTTTCATAGGCTTGTCTGTGTCCAGAGAATGTAAAAACCAGCAAAACACCAGGATTGTAAATACTCGCCCTAAGATATCATCTGTCATTCGATGCGAGCTGTCGATCCGTCCACGTTCAGCAAGTAGAGAATCTGTGGCGGAAGACTTATAGGCACTATGATTTACAAATGAATACACATGCCATAGAGTCAAGTTGCAAGCGTACTCTATATCATCCCGCACACCACTGAGCAAATTAGCTTGCTCAAGAGCATGTTGCACATTGGCCTATATCAGTTAGTCGGTGAAAGGCGGGCATTCATGAACTGAGCGTGCCTTTGTGCGAGATAGTTCTCTTGCATAATCCTGATACACCTCTCTGTGACGTTGTATTACCCTGCTCATGGATTGCGAAGGTGGTATGTTAGACCGATTTGTAAGAGTCAATAGTTCATCATTTGTCTCCCGTAGCTAACCAGATCTCATATTAGAAAAAGATACAGGGAGAATACGATAGACTGCGCACCTTCTCTAGAAGATCTTCTACCTCCCCTTCAATGTCTCTCCATCGCTCATGCGAACCCCCTGCCTCGACGTCGTCCTGGTTCTTCGTGATAGTCGAGGCCAATCGAGAATATGCGGTAAGCTTTGAGTCGAACAGAGATTCTAGTGTCCGGCATTGTCTATGTAGACTATCATAGGTTGCCATTTCACAAGAAATGTTAGCGAGTGTATTTCGGTTATAGCTCAACTCGACAGCAAGCGTGGCTACCAATTGCTTTCTCACGCCCCGACATAGGAAACCGCTTCATCTTAAGTTAGCTTGCGCAGCAGACTTATCATAGATGCACAGGCCGATGGTGATTACAACGAGTGATAAAGGTAAGGTAAAGGTATAATTTACTCAGAGTAAAATATATAGAAGATAAAAGTACATTTAATGCTAACGTCCATCCTCTAACCTCTCCGAATGACCTGACCACCCCCTATTTGCAGTTTGGGCAGCTCCACCTTTTATTTTTCCTAGCCAGCTACGCTTTGATGTTGACACGAGAGCCCTCGCCTGGGCAGATGCTGATCTTGGACTGTTGGTAACGTCTGAAATAACTTGTTCCCCAGTGACGGAAGTTGTAGCTCGGCGGCCTGGGGATGGTAGTCCCAAGATGGTTCGACTAGAACTTTTGCGCACTGGTGTAAAACCGCTTTGACTTGCAAGTGTGACTTTTCGTGATCGAGGAGTAATGGCACGATGCAAGTTTGAATCAGTAACATGGTAGTGTCCCTCGGGAGGAATCCCCTCCCGCTCATCATCATCGGGTGCCCGACGTTTTATTCCTGCGGAAGTAGACGCGACCTCCCACATCTCCTTCCTTTCAGGCGTTCTTGCATTCATGACTGGCGGGGATTTTAAGTCTGGCGTTTTGGATCGCGCCATAATCGAAGGGTTAGGAGTCGGTATCAAGGCACTTCGGGTCATAGGTCCAGATTCTGCGGGGAGCTGTGGAAGGGTTTTACCCAAAGCGACCGATGGTCGTCCAGCGATAACTTCATTTGATGGTGATGGCTGAAGTGGACTTTTCGTTGAGGCGAGTTTGGTCTGTAGAGCCTGCACTTTGCGGGTAAGGACCTCGACTTTCATGTTTAACTTTTTGTTCGCCTTGAGAGAACTGCCATCATAAAATCAGTATCAGGGTGATGAAACCAAATGGTGTTTGAGGCTTACTCCAAAATTCGATCATCATAGTCTTCAATTTCAGCACATTTAGATTTAAGAAGGTCGTCCAATTCTTGATTTTTCTCTTCCAGATCACTGACAATATCTTGTAGATTTGGCTGGGATCGTATAGACGTCAATTCGCGACGTAGAGCTGATATGATTTGTTCGTGTTGAGCTGCCTGGAGAGCCAGATTTATTTCGGCGGCTTTCCCTGACTTCTCTGACTGAGCAAGATTTAGACGCATCTGTTCAAGAGCCGTCTTGAGGGATGAACTTGTCGTCTCACTGCAAAATTGGGTTAACCAGTGTCACATCAAATGCCAGTTCAACCGTACCTCTCTTTGACTTGGTTTTCCAGGAAACGTGTCAACGATGCAAGGCGCTGCATCTCGGCTCTGATAGCAGTAACCTCTGTCTGCAATGAGCGCTTCTCTTCTTGCAGACCAACAATCTCATCTTCTCTGTGCTGTAACTCGCTCTGCGTATCGCTCAAGGTTTCACGGACGTTGAGCAAAAGACGATCTGCCTCAATGAGGCGAGCTGCATTTGTTTCCAGTCGAGTGTTAAACTCATCCTGATCACATTTACGAGCCTCAATCTCCATTTGCAGCTGTGAATGTAATTCCTCGAATTCCCGCGCGCTCTCTTCTGTGCGAATGTGCAAGGCTTGAGATTCATGGGCGAGTTTGTCTTCCAAGGCCGTAAGATCCTTCTGATGCTTTTCGTTGATGAGACTCGATCGCTCAGCAGATTCCTGTCTGTTCTGAACAAGTTCTGTTTGCGCATCCTGATAGAGGCCTTCTAGTTTAGCGATTGCTTGGGTAGCATCAGCGAGATCAGTCCGAGTAACTGCAAGCTCCTCCTGCAAACTGCTGAGTTCCTTGGAGTGATCAGCACGGACTTGCGCTAACTCAGCATCCAACTCGCGCTGAGTTTCCAATTTAGAAGTTACAGCATCGAGGTGAATTTGGAGGTCGTTCGTCGTTCGGCTTGCTTCCTCTTCCACTTGGCATAGACGACGCGCAGTCGTTTCATATCGCTCTTGTGTTTGAAGGAGCTGTTGGTTGGCGAGAGCTAACCGCGCCTCGAGGTCGATCAGTTCTTCAGATTTCCCAGTATGTGGAGCATGATTCATAGCTTCACCGAGTTGCCCCTCAAGTGCGTTTCTGGTCGATGTCAAAACGTCTAGAGCCTTGGTGTGTTGAAGCCCTTGCTCTTTGAGTCGCTCCTCTAGTTCCTGCATCTGCGTCCGATGTTCTACAGCTGTCGAGTCCAATTGGGAGGATAGCGTAGAGTGTTGAGCCTGAAGGGCTTGTAATTCTTCCTTGCTGGACTGAGCTTCGACCATTTTTAGTCCAAGTTCGTCGCGGAGCTCTGAGACTTGTGTTTGCAAAGAAAGAGTCGTTTTATGTAAGGCGTCGCGTTTTCGAGTAGACTCGCGTAGTGCAAGTTGGACTGCTGCGAATGCAATTGTTAAATCGCGATTTTCGACATCGTGAATACGTGACACATTCGCGTTATTCGCAAGAGAAGATGTCATCAAAGTGAGGCGTGCAGCTATATCTTGTTTTTCTATGTTAAGCTGATCCATTGCCTCTGAGAGCTGTGTGTTGGTCGCGTCTAACATGGAGATCTTCTTGGCAGCGTCATCCTCTGTCTTCAAGCTTCGCGACACCAATTGTTGGAGTCTTGCGGTAGTTTGTCGAGAATGTGATACTGCCTGTGAAAGAAGGTCCACCATGGTCATCAATTCCACATGATGTCCTCCGGTGAGACACTCTGTCTGCTCCTCCATTCTCTCGACCTCCATTTCCGCCAACTCGCGTTCCTGAATGGCTTTGTCTCGCGCTTCTCTTGCCTCAGCACAATCCTCCACCATTGCTTCCTTCTGCGACCCAACTACATCCAATTCGGTCATCATCTCCGCAATACGTTCTTCCTGGAGTTTAAGATTCGTCTCGAGCCTGCGGATATCATGTTGGTGAATTCCAATCTGCTCTGTCCTGCGCACTACGCGATCTTCCAATTCTTGTATTTGTTCTCTGAGAGCCAAAGACACTTCTGCGGTGGATAGCGAAGACAGTTGCTGAGCCTGCAGACTGCCGATACGATATTGCGCTTCAGATAATGCATCCTGAGCCTGGGTTAACTCAGATTGCAGATGGTTGACCTGGAGATTCAACGAATTGCGTTCTGATTCAATGATCTGGTACGATTTCGAGAGGGCAGCAATTTGTGCTTCTGCCCTATCTAGGGACTCGCGTGTCTCCTTGTGGGCAGCTGTACCGAGCACGACGTCATTGCGAAGTACACAAACATCAGATTCCAAACCAGTGATTTGAGTCATCAGTTCCTCGCGTTGCTGCTCAGATCGTACGAGTCTCTGTGTAGTATCTCCAAGTTCCGTCCGCAATTCTTCGAGCTGTTGTAACGAGGCCTGCTCATCTTCTCGCGAACGCAGAGACTCCCCTGAAGGCAGGTCCTTCGCAGATGTGATAGCCTCTAGGATTTCATGTTCAAGACTGAGAATCTGGCTCTGTAAATAACCAATAGTGATCGCGAAAACTGCACTCGTCGTCTGCAGCTGCTTGCTTTGCTGATGTTTCGCTTGCGTCACTTCGTTGCGAAGAGAGACGTTTCTTTGGATCTCGATCAACTGTTGGCGTGTGGTTAACAGCTCCGCGCTGAGACCTTCTCTAATGACCCGAGATTCTGTCTCCGAGAAATCGAGGGCACGCTTGAGGTCTGAGCGTTCTCCACGCAGTCGTTCCACCGCTGAGAGCAGAACTTCGATGTATTCCGCAGGAGCACGTTCATCGTGATGAAGTGGGTATGCTTGGGAGGAGGATTGGAGTTGAGAAGTCCTCGTTCCGTCCTTCATCGTGGTATCGCTAGGAACATTGTCAGATGATAAGGACCAGAGGAGTAAATAAGCAAGAAGTCACCAGGGTTTGTCTATGTTAGAAACTTCATGGTGTCTTAAAGCATTAGCCAGCCTCTCAACTTCCTTACGAGACTCCTTGCTCTCCTCTAATGCTGCCTCTTTTTCGCGAATTAGCACTAACTTCTGTGCTTCCGCAAGAGTCACCTTCTCGATTTCACTGCGCAAGCGATTCTCTACTTTGTCCAATTCTGCCTGTGGTCGATCTGCACTTCGCTGCAGCATTGCCTCCAATGCTCTGATCTTAGCCTCATCTTCTTCAATTCTCTCCATCAATTCTTGTTCCCGGTCTGCCGAGCAGTCCCTTCCCTGAGTGACCTTCAATTCTTTCAGCTCCTCTTCTTTATCTTCCAAATTTGCGATGAGTTCATTTATACGTTGCTGAGCCAATTTATCTGCAGCTATACGAGCGTTCTCCACTTGGGTGAAAGAAGCCTGAATCTGGGCAAGCTTGTCTTCGGTCGTCCGAAGTCGTTGATCCTTCTGCAACAACGATGCCTTTACATCGTTGAGCTCATGCTCGAGTACTGGGACTTGCAAATTCGACGCGGAGGAAGAACGAGGTCGCCCAGCGCGCCGAGGAATCTGAGGCACAGTTTGTGACATATGGTGCAGATTTGTCTCGAGTTCGCGTACTCGTGTTTCGAGTGTTCGTTTCTCGCGTTCCACCTTGGCATACTGATCATTTATTGTATCGGAATTGCGTGACAGAGTATCCAGCATGGCCTCAAGATCCCTCGCTGCACGTTGTTCAGTCTGTAGTTTCTCTTGTGCAGCCAAGAGAGCGGACTCTGCATTATGGGAGTTCGTTCTCTCAGTTTTGAGTTCTTCAGAACGTTGAGAGAGACTGGTTTCCAACCGTAAAGCACGATCGGCCTCTACACTGAGCTGTTAAACTTGTAAGTGAACGGATTTCTCGAGGGTGGGGATCATGCACATGCCTTGTGAAGGGTCTCATTCATAGAGATCTTGATGTCTTGTAGTTCGGCATCGCGTTTCATGAGCAAGCTTCGAAGACCTGCATTTTCGGTGTCTGCGTTTGCGACGGTAAGATATGTTGGCGAGGAAGTTCCTTTGGCACTGCGCACCTTGGCTTGAAAGTTTTTCCTTCATGGCTTGCGTCTGCTCTGAGACATCGTATTTCCCCAAATCCGCAATGGACATTCTGCCCGTAGAACTACGTTCCAGTCAAAGTTGATGACACTGAGAATTCACAAGAGGAAATTATAAGAAACCAAACAATGGTCCAACCTTGACGCGTGTGTCACATGATCGTATTTTGATGCCACATTCACACGTGACCAGCCGCCCAATTCGCGTGATTTGGGGGGTGGTTATGGCCACGTGTACTCAGAGTGTTACTCGGTACCAAGCTAGAACCTTGCATATGTTTTATATAAAGTATCATTCGTACATCCGCACTAAAACTGGCTCCGTTCTTTCTTTTTCCGCCAGTAAGTATTGAAGACAAGATGCCAGATCACATACTGGCTTTGAGCAAAGTAACAGCTTCCTCTGCAGCTCCCCAAGAAAGTTGGTAGCCACCAGGTCTAAAGTTCACGAAGTAAGATAGGATAAAGATAGTTTCAAAGCCACATAGAACATACCCAAATCCATACGCGTGCACAATGGTAAGCTTCTTCCGTTCCTCCCCTCCTACATTCCTCCATGGAACGAGATTATGACTGGTTCGCAAAGGTAATTCGAGATGCTCCACTTCAACTCTGGGTCCCCCTTTTCGCGCAGGACGTAATCCTACATTGTGTCTCAGAATCCTCGTTTCTTGTTCTTTGATAGATGGAGCTATGGTGGCACATCGCTCGAATATTCCTTGTGCTACCTTCATGTCAAGTGACGTATCCCAGTTGCCAACCTCAAAGGTCCCTCCGAGTAATGCAGTGTCGCCGTTGTTTTTTCCAGGTCGAGGTATGATATAAGTTGCTTCTCCACCACTCGTATCATATTCATCTAAATTTTGCTTCAGCACAGCGCAACTTAGATGATGAATATGCTGACCGCCTTTCGCTGCCAAAAATTCTTGTAAATGTGGGGCGTGAACTAGGATCGACTGGCCCCTGATGGGATACAGATTGGCATCCTCGACCCCGATAATTGATTTTGATCCTGATGTGATTATTAGGGGTACATAACAAGATTGCTTATTCACTGATGGCTCACCCAAGGACGACGCATTGATAAGTATGCCTTGTTCACCAATCGATGGCAACAATTCCTCTAAACTCCTAATTTGCCGGCGTTCGAATGTTACTCCACGCGACAGAAGCCTGGATTGGAGCCATGGAAGGTATTCCAATGGATTAACAGAAATTGTTGAAAAGCCAACTCCGACTTTATAAAGTTCAGGAATCTCTGAAGATGAAAGCACCCGGAACTAGATTTCATCGACGCAACTTGAATACGGGGTAGTGTTTAGATGTATTTGCCGGCACTTACATCTCTAACCAAGTCTTTCCACCATAAAGCATTGCCTGAAATGCCTTCCTGAGCGCTATAGATTTTCGATGGAAGTTTCTATTTTCTCATGACGCAGTCAGCATAGGACGTGGCCAGCTATAGTCTAGTAGCGAAATACTAACCTTCACCAATCCAGTCGGAATCATGTTCCATAATTTATCACTTCGCGATATCAGTCGAGCAGGATGATGAGTCTCATAGCACATACAAGGTTTTCCTCTCCCAATTTCCCAGTCGTTCATCAACACCTCCCATAGGCATTGGTGACCAGTTGGCACCCTGTTATCGGATCGTAATTTGAATACATCAGCGATACTCAGGCTGACTCGAATTGTGAACATACCGCGTATGGGCTAGCCCATGCCTGTGAATCCATGTCTTCTGGCATATCCCTCGCTACAATGGTGATCTTGAACGGCAGCTGCGTATCCTCGGATATAAGGTATGCAATGGTAAGGCCCACCACGCCTGCTCCCAAAATGACCAGGGATCTCTGGGGTGTCTCTGCCATCAGTATGTGCTGAGAAATAGGATTGGACAGAATTCAGAGTGTGCTCTGGGGTGTTTCTGGAGCGTTGAAACAAGATCAACGATAAGATAAGGCCAGAATTGGGGAAACAACCTTATCCTGTTAAAAATGCGTTATACACGGGACATCACTCGCCGAAATCCATTCAGCTGAGCGAACAAACCGCATGGTGGTCAAAATCATAGCCACCGCTTGATTTTGACGTTCATTATGGTATGAGGTCGAACCTTGCTCTAGATCTTCAAGCTTCAAGCTTCAAGTTATTTCCAAGCCCTCTGAGACCCGAGTGCGAGTCGACCACCAGACCTGAATTTTCAACAGCTGTGAGTTCAAGTTCAATTCATATAACATGAACTTGGCATAAACTATTTACTACATACGTGGTACAAAAAGCTAGTGTGATCTCCAAATATCATCTACCTTTATATACTGTCGTGCTAGGTGTCGCCCGCGACTTTGCTAGCTATGTAATACATTACTATCTAAAGGTTTCAGAGAAGAATTCAGCCAGGTTACATAAATCATAGGGTGTCGGGGATATATAAACTCATACCTGCAACCAGAAACGTCGACTGTCCGTGGGTGAAGCTTAGTAGTGCTCCACAGATATCATGCCATAAGACCATTATTGAAAGGGAAATGCCAGCAGTCTGTTCAGCGATTGGGAAGGTTCATCCCCATAATGTGAGTTTCTTTAGCTCTACGCATTCCGCATCTCGATGGTGCGCGACGAATATGGCTCCTAATCGTGTAGCTGAAACATCAGAGGTCATATAAGCGACGTCGTATATTTAATTAGGCGTCAACTCGCCTCCTTCAAATCCTTCTTCCAAGCAGGGTGTTGCGGTTAGACCTGCCGATTTCAAAGCTGTCATTACTTGGCCATAAGTTCCCCGGAACAACGATTTCCGCAGACCGCGAGTTTCGCCAGATGTTAATGAAGAAAGAACTGTTGATCCATCGTTCGTCGTTGAAGATGCTACATCCATTCCAGCCTCCACTACAGCTGTTGCTATCATATTTTGTAAATGAGTGAGTCTTTTCCGCGGCACTCTATCTGTAGGCATCACAGAAGGATACTGGATGTATAGTCCATCCGTCTCGGATGGGGGTATCGGAGGGAGTGGCTTTGGGGTATAAGGAGGTACATGCCAAGGGTCGAGGGAAGGAGATGAAGCGCATTTCGTATGCGAAAGTCCAGGAAAAGTGTTCGAACGTTGATGAGTCGGTTTGCGTTTAAAGAAAGAGCTAGCTGATCGCATGGTGGAAGAACGAGAGAGTGAGTTGAAGGGCGAAAGCTTTGGACGAACGCGGCCTGTGTTAATGGAATCCAGCGACAGCGTTGATAGCGACGATGAGATGTAGCAGAATGAGGATGTAGATGACGAGGCTGAGGAAGAATTTGAATAGACAAGAGTAGGACCAGATGAACACGCTGAGGTAGAGTAATCAGCTTTGCCGCTGCGATAAGATCCTGGGGTCCGGCTTGGTTCGAAGGAAACATTTCCAAATTCTACGATATATGGCACCTGTATCATGATCAACCTTAATGAAGAACACATAACTTGAAGATATAACACACCCCAAACGAGTTGAATCTGACTTCTTGGTTCGTCGAATTCATCCTCTGCTTATTCCAATCTGACGTAAGAGTATCAATGGTTAGCAAGGCTAAACAAAGCTTTATTAATCAGTTGCTCATAAACCAGTTCGACAGGATGCGTTGGTGACTGCGAACAAAAACGCAGTAAATTGCGCTCGTGGGCGTACAGGTAAAAGTGTTGAAAACACCTAGCATAATGCATGATGAGGAGACGCTTTGGAAGCCTCATTGGGAACACGTTTTGAACACGAATTCGAAGGCCGGATTTGATTGTGCATGCATTCAAAGACGAAGTGTACCAAGTTCTCCTTAGTGTTGTGTGAATCGGCGCGTCAGTATTATGCCTTCAGGCCCTGAGAGAGAGCCTCTGGTTCGAATATTATTCGGCGAATGTTCAATCACCTTGGCTCGAAGATAGTTGATAATTGTACCCAGATATATTCGCCTGCGTGATCTTGAGTTGTAAAGGCGTTAAAGATCTGAGCATGTTTTGCAGTTGGATCCGGTTGCCTGCCACATCTATCTGTCCTCGACCTGATCGACGCAGTACTCGAAAGGTATCATAGTCGCGCTGAGAGTCACAATAGGCGCCCCGGAAAAACTTCGGCGAGTTAGAATACCGATTTTGGATGTAGCTGTGGAGTTCTAAGGTATATATGCGAGGTAAACCTAGTACTACTTGCGGTCGAGGGGGAAGAAGATGGAGTCAATTTCATAGCAGGAAGTTAGTTCCTGCCACAAAGGGTCTTCGCGAGCGAATTGGCACTTGATCAAATGTACACGTATGGAGCAGGTGTGGTTTGTGAGGCTTTCTGGTGCCAGTGGAGCGCAGAAGAGCGTTTTGAAAGTGGGTTCGGTGACGGAACTATGGCAAGCGCACAAATGGTGCGGGAATGTAGGCGGCGTATGTACATAAGTATGGGCATGTAATATCGTTCATGTGCTTGTATCGTATTTGGAACGAGTGGTTGATCGATAAGAGTGGAGCTTACTGCTGGCAGGTCAAGCGCTTGGGGTTGGGAGAAATCATGAATAAAACCTACACTTTGCGATCGGAATAGTTGAATAAATTAAAAATGCGAGCCACGAAGCGAAGAGCCGGATACGAAGAAGAGACTACAAACAGGATACGAAGAGCCCATGTACATATATTGATGATAAGAAAAATTGCCGCGGCGTATCGCCATTGCATCATAGATATGACGTCGTTGCGGTATTTCCTTTTCAAGCAAACGACAGTAAAATGCAAGCAGATTTTGTCGAATATATAAACCATCGCTACAGCCGTAATTTGAGCAAATACTACGGTAGACCTTGAAAAGGTAACCAAGAATTTGATAAAAGGTCGGGCTTTCTCCTTTCTCGCTTTCACAACAACAATGCACTCAACCTACTTTCCCCTTACCCCAGGTCCTTCAGACACAGAGTCGGAGACACAAACCATGTCAGCAAAGACGTCTGTAGACACTAAAGCTACTGCTCATGGAACCGGTGCACCCTCTCGGGTGACTTTACATCTCGGTCATTTGCCCAGCAAGAAGGACATCAAGGCTCCATGGCCACGGACACCGTCGAGGGTGATATCCTCGCCAATATAATGTTACCGGAATACTGACTTACACATTCAGGTTGACCCCAACAATCCGCCATGGCCTGCATACCGAGGCTATCACGAGTATTCATTTGCCCATGCCACCATGGGGGTTCGCCTTCCGACCATCCTAGGGAAAGCTATTGATGATACTTCACGCACTCTCAACGAACAGTCTTCTGAGGAGCAAATTGTTGATCTTGTACAATGTCTCGAGCGCATGGATACTCTTATGGCTGACCTCAGTGGTAACTCCAAGTTGCGACCCATAGTTGATGACGGCGAAGGAGATGTCGCACTATGGAATAAAGAGATCGCCAAATATTTCCAAGGTTAATCGATAATCTCACTTGTTTTCGATAGTACTGAACTGATGTCATTTCGCATTAGGCAAAGATTTTATGAATGCACCTTGGCTGTTTGCAGAAGCCTATAAATACCGCAGACTCCACGAATGCTTCAGTATAAGTAAATATTGGAAAGATTACGACGTTTTCTATAGACAAAAGGTAAGCTGTGTTCCGTGCAATCTGCCTCGCATTGACACGAGAGCACATAGTGTGATACATTTTCGCGATCGTCAGACGCAGTGTTCGAGCTTTCAACGCGTTTTGCAGAGCCATTCAGGCAAACTTCAAACTTATCTGAAACAGAGAAATTGGAGGCCGAGCGTCTAATGTTTTTGGAATTGACTCAAGGTATGATCATATTGACATAGACTCCCCTCAGCGAATGGCTCACATACGCGGCATTAGTTTGCCTTTGGGGAAATTCGACTGATCTTTCATTGTTAATCAACATGAGCGAGGAACAGATCAAGTCTCTACAATCAACAGGGGGTGACCACTTGGCAGCTACCGAGAAAAACATTCTCGGGAATGATCTTTCGAAGCTTTGGGAAAGCGTCAAGGTGTTACGTGAAAAGACCGGTGGCCGGGTTGATTTTGTCCTTGATAATGCCGGCTTTGAGCTGTACTGTGACTGTGTATACGGTAAGCATCCCTCAGTTAATCATACTAGTAACTCATCAACTTTGCGTAGCCGACTTTCTGATCCAAAGTGGGTTGGCCAAGCAGATTCGATTCCATGGCAAGAGGTATCCCTGGTTTGTGTCAGATGTCACCAAGAAAGACTGGGAATGGTTGCTTAATACGATGGTCTATGGGCATCTGTTTCCAAAGGTTTCCGAAGCTGAAAGAGAATCACTGCGCAGGCTCGGAGCGCGATGGAAGGTCTGTATTATCCAGTACCTTCATTGCGCACCATCCCTGACATGCGATTAATAGCAATATGAGAGAGATGGCATATGGGTTTATGAACAGCATCCTTTCTGGTGTACGGGTTACACGTTTTGGGAGCTGCATAGCGAGGCCCCGGATCTGTTCCTACATCTTTCTCGTTCAGACCTTGTCTTTTTCAAAGGAGATCTAAATCACCGCAAACTTACATATGATTGTGCTGCTCCCGCTAGCACGCCATTTGACATTGCAATTGGTCCTATGGCGAGTGCTCCTGGGGCGCCAGAGATTTGTAGTCTCCGGACGATCAAGAGCGACGTGGTGGTTGGATTGGGACCTGACGGCGACGCTTTGGCAGAGAGACTTGACAAGGATGAACCAGGATGGAAGATCAGCGGGAAATACGTGCGTGAATGTCTTGGCATTGTGATGCATTAATTCATATCGTGTTGAACATAGGCTATTGTCCTCCTCTCGGAGGGTCGTCCAGGAGAGAAAGTGCGCTTTGCTTGAAGCACCATGCGCTGCGAGTTAGAGACCCGTATTTTCAATGGATACGTTTTATATCCCGCTGCATTCTGAACCTTTGGGTTATCTCTTGTATTGTTAGGCTTTCTTATGAAAATCTCTTTCCTTGTGCCACTCCTCATGCTTCTGCTGTAATTATTAGTCAGTATACCAGGAGCAACAGCCGGATCTTAGACGGTTGTGAGATCATCGGGACACAACTCAGCGGTATATTTTCTGATCATTGACCTGCGCAGTTCTACCATTGAACGCCATCGTGAGAGTAGTTGGTTCTCACAACCCTGAAGGCCGTGAATGCCGATGTGCCCAGGTACAAGAATTAAGATTATAGCACAGATGATTGTTTCCGAGCGACGGTGCGCACACGATCTGGGGAATAAGTGCTATTCAAGCCAGCAAGATATCATCCAAATGCATTCTGCGGAAAAGCGATAGTGTGATGGCTGAATGGATGATCCTCGGACTCTCAACAATAACAAAAGTACAGTTTCATGCCTGTACTATTTTGGGATTTGGGCTACCGAAGCTAAAGTCCGGTGCATTGCATCTATCAGAAGCCAATGCTGAAACAGGATGATAACATCATGCATCATCCCTGTTGACGCAACGCTGATGGTCATTTCAGCCAGGTAGGTTGGCAAGATCGGTGGAATATATAAATATTGCCAGAGTTGGACGAAATGGGTTTTAGTGGCAGCAACGAGGAAAGGGAATAAACGAACCTATTGTATTGAATCAATGGAACTATCAGTATAGAGAACCCCAGTGATATGTGAGGCTAAGGAGCAGGCGAGGATAGTCATTTGTGCCTGTGCACAAGGTTGTCCGGAGATAGTCTATGAATGAAATGCATCGAATCCTTGGACGCATGGTCGCTATTCGGTTTTTGGTTTCCTTATTCCTCTATCTGCGACAAAAATGACGATTATGACGATTATGAATGAAATAATGCGTGTTTTCGTTTGACCGACCCTCCCGGTGGGATCGTTCAGCTCCTTTGGCCTAAAAGAACTGCCCCGATTGATCGTCCAACATGTTCCCAAATAACTGCCTGCTTGGATTTGGGTTGACCACGGGTGCTTATCAGAAGACCGAAGCGAATGCGAGGGAAAGGTCTTGGGTATGGGTCTAGACAACCATTGTGGTCATAGTCACCATCGAGAGTAGCTACAGACAATCAGAAGGACAAGGGACAATCATTGTTGAAGGACATATGATACCAAACTTACGGGAAATTGCACAATGCACTCGAGCGTTGCATCAGACACTAACCCCTGATTGTCAAAAGATACTCACATGGTATTTATGGCCCCAGTTGGTGTACAGCCAGGTAAGTCATAACGCACATCATTCTCGGGGAGATGATCGAGGAACTGGAATAGCACGAGTTTTTTGGTAGGACTAAAGGGAATGATCCGCCGCTAGGTATCCTGTTATTCAGGACCCAGCAACCATGAAGATCCCAACTATGGGCTTATAGTGCTGTGCGGACATGGTACGGACATAGCTACAGAGACAGTTGTCAGTGTGAATAAAGATAATGAGAAAGACAGCCCATGAGGAGCAACCGCTTCCACCGTTCGACCCAAAGTTCAGGATAGGAGACGCCGATGGCAGTAGTTCACACCTGATGGGCCTATCGAGTGATTTTGTGGGATGAGGCGGCCTGATCCTTGGCCAACCGTTGATCACAGGACTTGAGACACAACAAAGTACATGATCTGAGTTGCTGTTATTTTGGAAAGGTGTACCTGAGACGGCCAGTTAGCTTGGGAAAAGGTACATCGCCTTGTGAATGGCAGGAAATTTTCATCCTGGACTCGACCATTAGGCTCTTGGATGAGCTTTCCCGTCGAAATTTCTGCCACGGTTGGTCCAGTCGGATTGAGGGCCAACCAATGGAAAACAAATTACCACCACAAAGATTGCCAAATGCAGTAGCATGATCAACTCGGGGTCAATACAGACTTCTTCTCTGCGAACCCACTGTTCGATTGCAGACAACTACAATTTGGTTCAGAAGCTCAGATTCGACAATATCCCTGATGCAGCTACGGACCTCATCTTGTTCGCCTTATCATCTCAAGATAGCAACATTTCACGATATCTGTCATCCGGGAGTATTCTTGCTATCAACGATGAATGGGACGTGAGATTGACGCCAGGACCCCCGGTAGTATGTTTCAAACGGATAGATCCATAGCTCAATGAATAACATCGGCCGAATTAGTGGAATCATACACTCTATTGCAGCAAGTCTTGTCCAGAGATTTTCCTAGGCACACTCTACCAAGGTTGAAACGGCGAGTAATATTTTGATCGGTCTTGGAGAGTGCGGCTTATTTCCGAGCATCCTCCTTGTACTTAAAGCTTAAAGACAGCTCACTTTTATTTTCGTTGTATATCATCTTTCAGGCTATGAGGGGAACATGCCATGAGTGTTCTTCCTGCCACTCATCAGCTTCTTGGAATATCTCGGGGTCTCCACGTGATTGGACGTGCTCTATACGAGGGTAAAACTCCTGGGTAACAGCGCAACGCCCCATGTGCTCCCATGTTTAGGCTTTTGCTGTCCTAGGCTATGGCATTCCCTTGCCATGGTATAAAATGAGAATCCAATTTGCCTGGAATCCATAGGTCCAAGTCCCGAATCCAATCGGCCAAACATGTTCCCTGCTGCCTCCCTGTTGACGACTCTCCTCCTTGCCTTGTCCATCGCGGCAACGCCGGTGGTTCAAGTTCGCGACTCCCCCATTACCCTCCCCATCGCACGGAGGCTGAACACCCAGGGAGGTGCCATCAAGCTCCTTCAACACGATCAGGCTCGTGCTTCCGGTCTCCGCACTCGCGCTGATGCGATCTCCACCGGCACATTGGACCGTCGCACTGCTAGCATTGCAGTGATCAACGAAGCTACTTCTTACATTGCCCAAGTTGGTGTCGGCAGCCCCGCCACCACTTGTAAGTCTGTTCATTTACATCCAGACATTTTGGATTTTGACCCCCCCTTGTCCTTGTGTAGATGACCTGATTGTCGATACCGGAAGCTCCAACACCTGGGTCGGCGCTGACACCGCTTACAAGAAGACCAGCACCAGCGAGGCTACTGGATACACGGTGGTAAGTAATCCGCGGCTTATATGAATGTTAATCCAAGCGCGAAAACTTAACGCAAACAATATAGACTGTCGACTACGGATCAGGCTCTTTCTCTGGTAAGTAGGGAATTGGGCTATTGGAAGTCTTTTGTGACCGTATCCAAACTCTCAGGCAATGAATACACCGACACCGTCACTCTTGGCACCGGTCTTACCATCACTAAACAATCCATCGGTGTTGCCACCACATCCGAGGGATTCGATGGTGTTGACGGTATTATCGGGTATGTTCATGTATAATTATGTTTTCTCTTGTACAGTTATTCACCGGGTCACCAGCATTGGCCCTCTTGACCTGACGGAAGGTACCTTGACCAACGACGAGGATGCCACCATCCCCACAGTCACCGACAACCTCTACAGCCAGGGAACCATCGCTCAGGCTGTTGTTGGTGTTTCATTCGAGCCCACAACCTCTGAGGAAGTTACCAACGGTGAACTCACCTTCGGTGGAACCGATTCGAGCAAGTACACCGGTGACATTGCCTACACGTGAGCACAGACTGTTGTCTCAACTGGGAGATTCTTTGATCTGTAAATTCACAGGCCTCTGACCACCACATACCCTGCATCTTACTACTGGGGTATCAACGAGAGCATTACCTACGGGTCCACCACCATCTTGGATGAGACCGCTGGTATCGTTGACACTGGCACCACCCTCATCCTCCTTGCCACCAGTGAGTTTTGTAGATTATCGACGTTTTGCATTTCTCATCCTCTTCTCAGACGCCTACTCGCAATATCAGTCACTCACGGGTGCAACCGAGGACGAGGACACTGGCCTTCTTCGCGTCACTACTGCTGGGTATGATGACCTCGAAGATTTGACCTTCAACATTGGCAGCGTAAGTCGAAATTTCACTTCAGTCTACCGCATCCTCACGCAAGATTTTTAATAGAACTCGTATGCTCTGACACCCAATGGTCAAATCTGGCCCCGTTCGCTCAACACCTACATTGGTGGAACCAGCGACTACGTTTACTTGATCGTCAACAGCATTGGCACACCCAGCGGTGAGGGTCTTGACTTCATCAACGGCTACACCTTCCTCGAGCGTTTCTACTCCGTCTTCGATACCACTAACTCCCAGGTATGTGTCTACACACAACTTCATGGCCTGTCACTAACGCTCCATTTTTGAATACAGGTTGGTTTTGCCACAACCAGCTACACCGATGCCACGACCAACTAAGTTGTAAATCGCACGATGTACTTGTTAGATTTTTGTTGTCTGTAACGGGATTATACCAGCGCAATATACCTGCAATCACATTCATAACATCCAAATAAGTACTCGCTATACACATAGCTGCGGCAAAAACTTTTGAGCCTTTAGAGCTTTCCCTTTCGTATGAATGTCGGCTATTCCGTTTGATCGCGCGTGAGGTCTTCCAAACGCGTCCTTCGAGAATCTTTATTTTTAAATAACACAGGGGGAAATGAGAGAAATTCGAAGGCCACGATTTAAATGTGCCAATCAGATTATCATGATAGTGCTAGTCTACACGAATTGTCTCGTATCCTCGCACTAATTTCGACCCTCAGTATATATACATAATTTATGATTCGCTGTGCCAGCCGTACCCAATATATACTTCTTCCATCTGCACGCATAACCCGAGCTCCGATTCGAAAGAAACGTTGTTCATTTGCTTTATCTCGAAGGCGAAGATGGATTGACCAGATCCGTGCTACACTACATGAGAATAAGGAACAAACAAGTGAAAAATACATGAGTCTATGGCAGTAAAATAATGCTGCTGCTGTGCATTCATCAAAAATTGGTATTCATTAATCTACTTCATCACTCCATCGCCCAGGAAAGGAGGGAGTGCCATTTGACGAATCCATTGAGGAGTTTTGACGGTGGGTTGTCGTGGACCTTCGGGGACTGACAGTGCGATTGCTTCCGTTTCCGGAACCTCCGTTTCGGGCGCCTCCGAATAGCGTATGAAATAATCCGCTTCCGCTGCGGCCAGACGGGCCGGGAGATCGCTCTCGCGATGGTGAAGACGGACTGCCAGGACGACTACTTGAGCCTCGCCCGCCAGATGGAGGGTTGCCATCCGGACTATGTGGCTGCGGTTGTGGGATTAGGGCATATCTAGCAAACCATCTTTGTGAAGTGATTCTTTAGCCACACCGTAGATGACTGACCGGCAAACAGGACAAGTTCCGCTTGACTTTAGCCAAGGGACTATACAACTTTCGTGAAATGGGTGTTTGCATGGTAACGTTACGACCACAAGTTCATCCGAGTCCTCGGTCTCGAGCGAGAACTGTTCCTTGCATACAGCACAGTCTTTTTCGAGTAAAGGTGCTGCATAAAGTGTGCAAGGTTCAGACCCTTTGAGTATGAGTTAGTGGTGATCACATACAATTTGCTTGGAGAACATCTCGGGTCAGGTTCGAGATGATTTCCTCTGTCGCTGGAACTGGCCGTCCGGCAGTCGAGTTCTCCATTAACTGCGTCAGTACCTGGTCCAATGCTACAATGTACCTTCGTTGAAACTGTAATGTTGAAAAGAATTTATGGTACTTACCTTCTTGATTGAAAACATAATCACCCCATCGACCGTTTCCATTATCACCATTGGGACCATTAAACATTTCCGCGAATGGATCGCCGCCGCCGCCGCCTCTCTCGTGGGCTCTTCCCAACAATGCCATAAGATATTGGGCCATCAGAGGTCCTGTGATGTCACCCCGTTCGCGATTTGGGTTTTGTTCATTACCTCGACGAATGAACCTACATCTCATCTATGACCATAAAATAGAAACGATTTCTTGAAGACATACTCTGACATGGTTGGCACGTCGCGGCCAGGAGAACCGGGGTTCAGAGTGTTAGGTCCTCCCAAGACGAATGATCGCTCGCCATCACCCGTCCTTGTACGTATTTCAAAACGAAGACCGCCCTGACCAGTCTTATCAATAGGGAATCCAGAGATGAACCACTCTCATTTACCGCCCCTCTTTCTGCGTTTCTTTGTGCCGTCGGAGATGCAGAGCGGGGTCGATTTTGTTGCCCGCCCAACAAAGCTTGCAGACCAACTATGAGGAGGGTAAGAATCATCCCCGAGGCATTTAACATGGAATGAATAGGACGAACGGAAAAAGGAGTCCATGCCCGCGGGGATACCTTCATCAAACTCTCCTGGGACATGTTGTTGGAATTCTCGTGGATCGTCCGTTGGATTCTCCATCTATGACAGATGCGGGTTAATGGGACTAGCGCTCGATAAGACACCCATCAAACCTTCTCCACGAATGACCCTTGACAGGAGGCACAAACAGGATCGGGAGTCTGTTGGAAGGTAAAGGTGAACTATCTGAATACTGTATCATCATAAAACTGCCAACCATGAGCGGTCTCATTTCAGCGTGACACTATTGGGAAGTGAGATGAAGATACGTTCGCATTAATACCAGCACACACCTCGTGGCAATACCACATCGGCTCTCTGGATGACATCGTAGATCGGAAGAATAAAAGAAAGTCTGAGGGATAGATACTGTAGAGTTATCCTAGACAAAGAGCCTTGAGTAGTAGGTGAACTTGAGATGCCCTTGTAAATGTTCTGGAGCTTTCCTGCTATGACGCCAGTTTGGGATATTACTACAGGGCGATGATTTCCATCTTGGGCACCGGAAACTCTCACCACGTGTCCTGTCAGTATAAAGTGGGACCGTTCCATAACCCCATCTTATACCCCAAAACCTAGTCACTATACTGTGTTCATGTTTTACTTAGACGACTGGTGAGTGCCTGTCCCCCCATTACAATCAATGATGATCTTCTGGTTCCCTATTATACGAGTGCTTCTTACGAGGCCTTGAGATCAAACACCGGGTTATCCTGACCTTCAATTTCCCATTGATTTCCCGAGGTTGCTCATGTTGACTGACTGGAATACTCAAGCCAGGCGAAACATATGCGCATGCATTTGGTACCGTTGTAGACTGTTGTTGGCGGTTATAATAAGAAGATCAGCAAGACATCTCGGTTGTGAACGAGTGTTTCGTAGGTGACTAGGTATAAAATCCACATACTTGTTATCATCTTCTGATATGAAAATTATGTCGATGCGATCGTACCTCAGCTACTTAGGTCGGGCTGCGTCCCAGCTATCGCCAACCAATTTAAATTTGTACCTGTCAGCTGAGCCAGATCGATAAATTCCCAGTTAATGATTGTCCAATGTCCAAGCTTCCTTGACTTTGACAGCACGTGATTTTAGGACGCGTTCACGGTGTAAGTATTACTGCTTCAACCTTCGTCACACAATTTCCCTCTGGACACCCACTTCAAAGCTCGTATGAAGAGCCGATCGTTACTGTATTTTCTCACTTTATTTTTTGTTTCTCGCGCAATCCCGTCTCCAAGAAATCTGTCGATATCACCACAATCAGGCTATGTACACCCTGGAAGGGATTTGATTGGTCTGATTGGAGAAGATTCTCGAGTGCCAGGCGCACCTGAAGATGAGCCGGTCTATCCAGGCAATTCCAAACCTTCGCCGCCTGTCACTCCTGATGCCAAAGGACTCGGCGGGCTGTTTACGAGTCCAGGATCCGATACCTCTAATTCGGCCACAACCAGAACCCCACAGAGCTCTATTTCATCAACGACACATTCTTCACCCGGAACTTTCACCACACATATCCCACCATCATCAACCCCCAATGCAACCACTTTATCATCTATGGCCTTGTTCTCAAGCGGAAGCGTTTCGCCTCAAGATAGCAAGACGTGGAAGATCGTTGGCGTTGCTATTATCGCAGTCATGGTGGTAGCGCTAGTAGTTTCTTCTGTGATGTTCTTCGACCGCCTTTGCAGATTTCTGCAAGAAGCTTTCTGTTGCAGGGGTGAAGCCGAGGGCGTGGAAGACTTTGTCCAAGACTGGGAAAAAGGAAGCTGGAACGTACCATCGAGCTGGGATAAACATGCTTCCACGACAATCGTATCGATTCCGTCGGAGACAGTCAAAGAACACGGACGGGTGCGAAAAAGCACAATTTTGGCAAGACATTCCAGTGATCCACATCCAAGTCCACTTTCTACGACAGACATTCCTTCCGTTACGGATCAAGAACCCCGAGAACTTCCTTGGAATGCCGAAAGCCTTCGCAAGTGCGCACTTCATCGCCAACTTTCTCAGCGAAGCACGGGAGGAGCAGGGAAATAGATCAACGTTTCTGCCTCTCATAAACATGCTATAGTAGTGAACTCCGCCTCGTACTCTGTGAGGTTGTATTCCGGGCCTCACAATGATCGCTTTGTACAGAACTTGCGTGAGGCCAAAGATGTCAAAAAAAATTATTGCTGAACCGATTCGCTAGGCATCTTCTCTTCTAGGTAGTCGGAAACGAACATTCCAACTGCTCCTGCTGTGCACACTGCCATTGAGACATACAATCGAGTTCTAGGAGGGAGAGCTGGTATGGCTTGTTAGCACTTATATCCTCCGATTGACTTAATGCAAAATCCATAAATACCTTTATAAGACTGCCATAAAGATCTATTCGACGCCGTATCAGTTTTGACTATACGTGGTTGTGACTCTTGAGAAGGCTGTCTTGTATTTGAGTTGATTGGCATTTTGGGATAATGGGATAGTGGGTCGTCAAGCTGGGCAGCGACAAGCAAGTCTGGGGTTAGCTAAGTGGAATTATTAATTTTGTACACTCTTTATGATGAATTGTGGACCGACTACTCATCGAATTGTTCGCTTCCAAGTCCATGTTTACAGGTCTGGTATGCCCAAGGCGACCTCTTCATGCACACTGAAATTAATCATTCTTAGATTGAGCACCTGGGGACGGTATTCTCCATAAATCGTGATGAGAACGGATGTACCCTAACGATATCCGATTCTGCTGCCATCCTCGATGACTGTCGTGTGGGAGACTCTATTGCAGTCAATGGCGCCTGTTTGACCGTCACAGAGTTTGACAAAGTCCAACAAGGAGGATACTTCAAAACGTGGTTGGCCAACGAAACACTAGACAGGACTGATCTAGGCGAGTAAACTAGATCATAGGCCCAATATAAATATAAACTGACAGTGCTACAGGTGATCGCAAAGTGGGCGATCAAGTGAACCTCGAGCGTGCCATGGGAGCACATGTTAGGTTTGGAGGACACTTTGTGCAGGTATGTGGGCATTTATCTTCAGGTTAGATCATTGAATATCGACTGAACTGAACTGGCCTTGAATCAGGCCCATGTTGATAGCACTGCTACAATCTTGAGACGAGCTGGCGATGGCAATTCTCTCCGTCTCTGGTTCCAATTTCCGGAACCAACAGCATCAAGACCGTCCCTCCTACCATACTTGATTTCCAAAGGATACATAGCTATCGATGGAGCATCCTTAACACTGACTTCCGTTGATGACGCGGAACGAACCTTTGGTGTGATGCTCATTCAACACACTCAGGAGAAGATAACCCTCGCAAAGAAACCTGATGGCTCCAAGGTTAACATCGAGGTAGATATGGTTGGGAAATACGTAGAAAAGAGCGTTTCAGCTGCATTGCAAGGTGGAGGCGGACAATCTTTGGTTGACCTGATTCAGAAGATTGTTGATCAGACATTGAGTAAATCGCGCTGATCCAGGAAAATGATTGTATTCCAAAGAAATGATACGCAATTGAACTTGCATGCTTGTACTTACTGCAGTCAATACCCTGGCTCGTGGAATTCCGTTCGGTTGGGCGGATGACCTTTTTGGTAACGTCACGTCCTCGGTCCTTTAAATCCACGCCAGTCAAGTCAGCTCTTTCGATAATTATTCAGTGGAATCGCCATTGATTTTTCGCTTTCAGCACACAGCAAACTGGGCAAAAGATCGTTCCGTATGTTCTTTCAATGGAGAACCAGTTGAAGCGAAAGGTAGCTTGCTTCACACGTCGAAGGTTGGCTCAAACCAACACCGTTCCTACCACAGGTTACTGTGAAGTTTGACTATAATAAAGGGAATGTTTATTCGCGTGCAAGTCCGCCGTCTCGACCAGCATCTCCATCCAAATTACCGCAACCCTCCCCATTATCACCACCTCTCGGTTTCCGTCCAAAGGCAAAGATTAATAGCAGCGCAACCGTCAGAAATGTCGCCAGCACGAATTCACTCAAACCGACCAATGGTTCCGCACAAAGTATCTCAAGGCCGACGTCGCCTTTCAAGCCGGCGCGATCTTCTCCAAGTGAGCCGGTGCAGCAAGTAAAAGCACGCATGACGGCTCGGCCAATGCCAAAGCCAGCTACCGTACAGGTACATTCTACTCCAACCGCACCTGAATATCGTCAAAGATCTTCCACAACTGTTTCTTCTAATCTTCACCCCAAGGTCTCGGAGGATAGACGTCGCAGCGGTAGTATGGCATTACATCACGCGCTATCAACGTCAGCACTGCGAACTCCATCCCCACCTGTCTCACCTTACCCTGAACGACCTTCTTTGGATAGCGAACAGAATGGGCCGCATATAGGGTCCCTTAAAGTAAGGGCCAAAGTTTCAGGTCTTGCTAAAAGCAACAGCGACAATGCATCCTTGCCACTTTCCCCGTCGTGGGCCACTACCAGGCCAATTCATACCCGTAACCGGGCACCATCAATAACTTCAAGTTTCTCAATGAACCCGTCTTCTACTGCATCAAGTTCGGAAATGCCATTTTACCCCATAACGACCGCTGCACCTGCCGCTAATCCTCACCGGTTTGATCCTGCGCGACGGGCTCCTTCTCCACATCATTACGGGTACCATTCGTTCGCTGGTAGTGAAGCCTTGTCTGCTTCATACACCAAATTCGTACCGAAGTCAGATCCTACCAAGATACCATTGCCTCCACAGTCCCCACCTATATCTGCGCTATCTTTGTCGTCGCGATCTTCAGCATCACGTTCCTCTGTATTTCCATCTATTCCAGCAGATAAAGCAACCAGTAGTCAAGTTACTCTTTCTATGACTGGCAGTCATATTAATCCACTCGAGGGTGTCTACCCTACAATAGATCGATCGAAAGAAAACATTTCGCCAACAAACGCCGCACTATTATCCGAGCATATTACCAAGGACGCTTCCCATGCCTATGAGATTGAAAGTGATGGTGGTGATTCACAAGGTTCAGAACGTAAAGCTCGGGCTACGGCGAAATCAAACCGAAAGGTTTGTTCTACACCCTTTCATTGCGCCTATATGCTCAGTGAGATGCGTCTATAGATTGCTGATTTAGAAATCACGAACCGCTCACTTTTGGCCATAAATGCGTCGCTCGAAACCACGAAGCTCAGGCAGGCCAAGGAAATACGTGATCTGCGCCGGAAACTTAGAGAATCACGTCTTATCCTCCCTCCAACAGCCTACAAGGCTGTGACCTCACAGGATAATATTCCTGATCAGGACGATAGCGACCACGATGGAGACGATGATAGCGAAAATGGAGAAGAATGGGGAGCGGATGAAACTTATCGAAGAATACAAGCAATGGTGGATGGACTAATAGACACGGGAAAACGAGCTTTGGAAAAGAAACCGCAGGACTTCCAAGACACCAGCTCAGCACGAGTTCTAAATGCCGACGAATTGCGCTCTTGGAGAGATTCTGGTTACGCAGGACCTTCCGCTGTAGACATTCCACTTCATGGAGCGGTTGAAGGAGATGACGACTCGATATCACGACATTCATTATCTCCGGCACGGCTGCCAAACGACGACATCAGATTCTCTTCTGAAGATGAAGTAGATCGTCTAACACTGGATCCCGACTCGCCTATCCCAACACATTTGCCTCCAATTACTATCACGCCTTCCATATGATTATACTATCTTTGTAGCTACCATCACCACGGAACTCTGGAATCATCTACTGATACCCGTCACAATATATCCGCATGCTTTCTATAACATTCTGTTTACATGACTATGCATGCCACGTTTAATGATGCACTTGACGACCACTGATCCTCGCTAACTAGTTTTCCGCGATCTTCTGCGCGCGTTTTGCTAACTGTGAAAGGTTAGAAAGGAGTTCACTGTAAAGGATTAATGACTCACTGCAGCAGCCAAGTCTAATTGTCCAGCAGGCGGGCCAGACTTTGCAGGGAGAGACTTTGGAGCTGCTGCTACCGAGACCGGTCGAGGAGCAGTTGGAATGGGCGGCTTTCCGGGTTTGGCGGCGCCAGGTTTGGCAGCTATCGGTGGCACTACTTTTGGTTTGGCAGGAACGGAAGGTGCCGCTTTACCTGCCATAGCGCTGGATGGTCTCGAAGAGGCAGGCGACGAGCTGGACGAGTCTGGTGGAGGGGAAAGCGCAGACTTCTTCCATGGCGTCGCCGATCCATTTGAATGTGCAGCACCGGGGAACACTGCAATGGGTTTGGCGGAAGCATCCGCGATCACAGATTTGGCAGGCGCTGCGACAGGAGTGGGCTTTGGGTTGGGGGGAGCTGACTGTGGGGGACGGCGAGCGGGTGGCGGTGGTGGGGCCAAAGCTTTGGGTTTTTGAGGAACAAGCTCTAGATAATTATTCGGAGCCCATCCTTCTCGTCCACCCATCTTAACGAGCCACCATCCATTGTCGTCTTTTTCCACCAGTTCGAGAATGTCATCCTTCTTGAAAGTCATTTCTCCTTCTTGGCCTTCAAAAGCGAATTTCGCTTTGTACGTCTCAGCATCAGGTTCTTCGGGTTCCGCTGCTGGTATTGGGGGATCCTGAGTTCTAGCAGGAGGCATTGGAGGGGCCTTGGAGGTAGTAGGTAACACTGTTGGCTTTGTGGTAACAGAGGCAGGTTTAGGCTTTACTTGAGCCTGCGCGACCGGCTTCGATCTAGCCTTGGATGCCTAAATTATAATCGATGGTCAGAAAACAACTATCAGGATAAAATGAGACATAATACCGCAGATGGACCTCCAGCCCGCAACAATTTACCCTCAGTGATAGGACGGACAATGCCTGGCTTCCGCTTCGCGGGTGACCGGGAAGTGCTGTTCGGCGGTTCACCAGAAGGGACATGCACGGTATGGCTCTTGTATACGTCATCCTTAGTGACTGTTTCGTCCTTGACAAACTTGATCTCGGCTTTCTTATCCTTCTTCTTGGAATATTCCACCCTGTATTCTGCTATGAACTCATTGAAATAACATATCCTGATTTCACCTACGTTGGGTTTATAATGAGGTTTATGCTACCTTGTGTAAGCTGTAACAGATTGACAGCGAGCTCTGTCTTAAAATAGCAGTGGAACACTGGATCCCCTTCTTCCGATGCATTGCAATGTAGCGTCTATATCATGTTAACGTTGGTGAAAAATGAATCTAAGAAACCTTCCTTACGGTCCAATCATCCCTTAAGGTAGACATGCAAATGTTCTTGATGGTGATCAAAGGTATCTTGCGCTCGAGAGAGGTTTGAGTAACGCCATCCTTATTCGATAGAATAACGATGTGCACAGCTTTGGTTGTCTAAAGTGTCGTAGCAGCAGCTTCAATGTTCACGTCACAAAGTCAAGATGATTCTACGAACCAATACTAGGAAACGTGGGCTGGGTTTGCTTGATCTTCCAAACTTAGCAACTAGCAACTGGATTTTGCAACTGAACGACACTTGTTCAGCTTTTGAATATCTGGTTAGTTTGGCATTCAAGGATCGAAGTAATCCAATCACCTCCAAGGCCACACGCAGATCGTAGTTCATTTCCTTCTGCACTTTTTGCGTTGACACCCAGATAATCACCCATAAATCGCCTATAACTAAGAAGACTGAAACGTCTTCTTTCTTTACGGCCAGCGAGTATTTGGTGTCCGTATTCGCGTACTTTAGCGTACTCAATACCCTCCTTGTTGTTTTTCCAAAAACGTTGGATACGTCGCGCGCATTCGTTCTTATATCGCCAGTAGTTACGCCAGGCGCGTTGAATGCGGGATGCCATATTGTGCCAGTATCGATCTCGCATCGTTTCCAACGCAAAGAGCTGCGAATAATTTATTTCGCAATTATGTGGATGCGAACGGGAAGCCGACTTACTGTTTCTGGATTTTTTATGAACGCCTTGGTGACACCCATCTGCCACTCATCTTTTGCAATGCCCGTATCTTTTAGAATTTGCTGACATCCAGACTTTGCATCTCCAGACCACGTGTACTCGCCCGCGTACGAGGTTGAAGGAGAGAGTAAGTAAAATCTTTCCACCATTTTCTCAAAAGTATTGCGGTAGGCGAAGCCCGCTCGGCGAACCCGAATGTTCTCTTGCAAACCTAGGTACTTGATCTGATGTAGAATGGCTTTGGAATCGTACTCAGAACCACTACGGTTTTGATTCGGCTTGATCGTACGAATGTAAGAAGGCTGAGCTTTCATCAAGTTATCGACAAGAGCGCCTGCAGAAGCCTGACACGGAAAAAGCTCCGTTAAATGACAAATAGTCATTGGGTTTCCACGTACTTTGATTCTGTCCCCGGCAGTCGGTGGCCTCTTTTTGCTCGAGGGATCAGGCCTGTCCGGAAAGATGGTTTGTAGGAAGTCATTAGAACTACTAGCGATGAGGTCGAGAAGATCTTTAATCAACGCATCCTTATTTTTGTCCGTCATTCCCGCTATGTTATACATTACATCACCAGCGTAATGTCGGACCAAAAATTGAGCTCCACGAGCCTCGAAATGAGGATTCGAAGACAACATTGCGGTACGTTGGACAAAGCTGTTGTCAGCGGCTGCAGGATCGGCATGAGCAGTAGCACAAGCATCATTTAGAGCCGCAAAGATTCCAGGGGGTTTTCGCTCTTCGATGAGATCGCATACAATCTTGTTATTAAAATATTTGATTGGAGTCCATTGAATTTGTTCCCGGACGTATTCTTCTTGCTCTGTTTTCAACGTCAATTCGATGAAGATCTGTTGCAGTTTTTCGTTCACGTAGTTGATGCATAGCTGTTCGAACGAGTTATCCTAAAAGGCTTTGAGAAAAAGCGACTCATCAACGTAGATTTGAATCAGTTACTTCGAAAATCTCAAAGCCAAATATGTCCTACATGTCAAACAAAAAACGTAGGTAACATTCGACGTCGAAGAAAGGCACGAACTCACAAGAATTCCTATCACTTGAGACGTGGTACCTCGAGGTTTCATCGAGACATTGATCCTGGATACGATCCATTCAAATAGATTGTTATATATCGCTTTTGCCAGCGCGTCCCTTCCTGCGGTAGCTTGGGCGGGGTTCAATGGCACGTCGTATATTGAGCCGCGGCGACCACCGCGTTGAGTTTCCATTGTCCTGGAAGTCAAAGCTTTTTGAACTGCAGCAGGATCAACCTCCATCAGATAGCTGATGAAATCTGTGACACTCGTATCGGCTATGGTAGCGTTGCCATCGTCCATCTCCTCGAACTGGACGTTGCCGAGCCATAAGATGATGGCAAGCATTCTGAAGATTTCGCTCTGCTCCTGATCACTCAAACCGATAACTCGCATGGCGTTCTATATCAAATATTAGGTGATTGATATGGATAGCCGAATCACTTACAATGGTTTCCGCAAAATCACGGTCATCATCAACATCTTGCACCTCAAGACAATTACTCATGCTTGTGTAGGCGTACGACTCCGGGCCTTGTAAGCCGAATTGCTCTAATTGATTGAGAAGTATGAAAGCAAGCCAGATACACTCGGGAGGTGACCTTACCGCGTTGCTCGGGAGAGGCTGCCTTGGTGAATTGGTAAAATATGTGAAAATTGCGCTCATTTTCTATTTGCCCGACTACACGGCCTTTCTCCAAAAGATAATTCGTAATTTGAGCACCAACAGGTTCGCCATGGGTATTGAACATGATTTCAAGATATTTTCCCTGGTGGGAGACGTTCAAGATACTACAAAGAACATGTAAATCAAAAGGTATACATACATGCCGGCTGGAGTTATTGTTGCGGAGCGTTTTGGCGCAGCCAAAGCTCTCTAACAATGGATTTGTAGCCAGTACCATGTCTTTGATCTCCTGTATGCTGTTGTCCTGCCCACCAGAAACGGCTGCGATGTATTGCATGATACGTTTCGCGGCTTCCGTTTTGCCTGCTCCAGATTCACCAGATATAATGACGCATTGATTCTCATGATAGGCATTCATGTTATAATAAGCAGTTTCTGCGATGCTGAACACATGAGGAGGCACCTCCAAACGATTCTTCCCCTTATATCGATGCAGAATCTCGTCTGTGTAGATACCAAGGTCTACGGGGTGAAAAATGGTTAAGTTAGACGGAATGTACTCTAAGAAGAGGAAGTATACCTCTAAATGGATTCACAGATATGAGCACACCGCCGATATATGTGTATATTTCAGCATTGGTCCAGCGTTTCTGGAGGTTGTCATTGATGCTGTCGTTGCTGATAGTCGTTAAGAGAGTCATATCAGAAACGCCAACTTGTTTCTTCTTGAATCCTTCCTTCCAATCCGCCTACAATATGGGATTCACCAATACTGTCATTGGTCAGACTAACCGTGAGTGCGTACCTTGGCCACCTTCGCGGGTCCAGCTTTGGATGGAGTACTCTTCTTCCCCGCTTTCTTTGATATGGCCTAACAGCGGAAAGATGTCAGACATTAAATATGACGTTATGACAGCTATATACCATTTCCCCAGGAGTAGGCTTTGAATTCGACCTTGTGAGTTGAGATTGTCCACGATACGACAACGAAACGAAACGCAGCTGACAGGGACGCTCGGTAATCTCCGCTAATGATACCACAGCAGTTGTCATGCAGTTTCGCATTTATTACACGTAAAACAATTGTAAGATCGATACATATAAGTACATAAATGCATTGTCCAGATTCTTCACCATGTATATGCATACACTAAGTCAACAGTAAGTAGTACCAGTCAATGACCGCATTGACTGTAGAAAGTGCGCGAAGGACGACACATCAGATATAAGCTGACTGCGCTCGGATTTATACTACTTTTGCTTTATCAGAACTTGCTGTCTTGCGTAAATCGATCATGAATTTCAGAGTCTCTGCTGCGAGCTGCAGAACAGACATGTCGTATGCGCCAGCTTCGCTCTTGAGAAGATGTACAAACATTTCAATGAGTTTGAACTTTTCAATCTCTTCCATGAGCGATGTCAGGGGGATGGAGTTTCGACCAGTCAGCAGAATGTTGTTTAGGCAAACAATGCCTCGGTGTGTCAGACCTGGATCCTGCTTGGTCTCCACGACATCTTTTGGTATACTTTCTCCGGTCTGGTCAAAACCAGGATCAATGAGCTGCGTAAGAATGGGGAAAACTCGGTGTCGTTCCATTTGAAGTTCAAGCAGAGCTTGACAAGCAGCCTGGGCATTCGTAATGATAGCTAGGGCACCTGATGCTGCAAGTCTAGTTGGCAAATCATCTATATCTGACATGGCGAGTAGAACTTGTAGCTTTGACTTGGCCGTTTGGACGATCCCTGCCCCACTAAATCTCATAAAGACATCGTCTGACCCCGCAATAAGATTGCAGACAAGCTCTGTAGCTGCTCTCCGAATCATGAGATGGTCCTCGAGGACTAAAAGCTCCACCTTATTCAGAAGGTTGGCCGTGGTAGCTACACGCGTGGCACAGGAGGCGCTTTGAGAAGATATGTTGGTTAAGGCCATTAAAGCCTCGAATTGCTGCAGTAAATTGGACGAGTCGCAGAGGAGCATTTGAACTAGCGGATTGATTGCGTCGTACATAGCACCCTCGTTAGGACCAAATACCTGAACGGGAGAAGCTGTGATAGCCAATTTTGCCAAAGCCTGGATAGCAGGGAGTTCCGCGGTACCTATTGCCCGACTTGATGACGAGGTGGTGGTGGTGGTGGTGGATGATATTGGATTTATGATACGGGCGAGATGTTTTGCCCCTCCACTTTGTAACACTTTGCCTCTGTTCTCTTTGTCCTCCACGATATCCAAGTATATTTTCCCAGTAACTGATCTTATCCCTTGGCTGTGAACTCCAGATGCCACTGCTAGGACGTTCAATGCGCCGTTTGAAACAAGCAAGTGTACCCTTGCTTTCACGTGGTAATCGTCATCGAAAGGATTACTGGTGCCTGCCTGAGCAGAACGAGTATTTGACTTCGTCATCTGCTTTAATTTCGCGAGCTGTGACTCTTCGTGGCTCAGTCGAGGTTTATAGGCGCAGATATTGGATATAATAACGAGTATTCCGTATAGGAGAGAGCTGTTAATGGGAGATTGAGGGACGCCTTTGGGATCAGGAGCAAGGCCAAATAATTTCTTCAGGAACACCAGATCTTTAGCAAGAGTTTCCTTAATGTTGGCATCGACACTAAGGTAGGCCAATCCTTCGATTACTTCGTTTGTAGTGGATCCATTGTCTTCCAAATTGATGACCATATCCTTCAACCGTTGTGCGAGATTTTCATCCACCCTTGGATCTTCGGAAGATTGAGATGATCCATCAGCAGCATCAGTCGCCGCGCCTTGGGATAATTTGAAAAGGGCGATAGAAGAGGCAACTTGGAGTGCGGGGTCACTTTGTTGGCGGGATTTTGATGTCAACCATTGCTTGATATCTTCAGAGAAATGCACGCGACAGGCTTTGTGACTACTGGCGTGGCCAAACAGTCGAGCAAGTTCCAGGGAAATCAGTGGTGCGGGGAAGAGATCGGAGACGTCCCCAAGAGACTCCATGATTCCATCTTGTTGTATGATATATGAGGCAGATTCCCAATCGACCTGGAATAAGGCCGAAAAGAAAGATATCGCTTGGAGAACCTGATGCTCAACCTGAAGTCTGTCCAAGATGAGAGGCTGGAATGTGTTCGCCAACGATACAACACTCTGATCAGGTTGATCGCTTTTCTTTGTAGCTTTCTCTTCAACCTTGGATGATCTAACACCCCGGCAAAAGGCCGATAGAACCAGGTAAGCTTTTGAACGAGAAGCTGTGGGCTGGGAGGGAACAAAAGCAGCAACGAGATATGACAGTTCGTCTGGCAAGGCAGGCGACTTGTTATGAGACTTTTGGAGGAGAGATTCCAGTACTCCGTCGTTTTCAGTCTTGTCGTTCATACTAAGAGTTTAAGGATGACCAAGGGATGACAGGGTTTCGTGCAATTACTTTGAAACAAGGGCCAAAAATGTAACTTGCTGGCAACTCCTTACATATCCAGTCACGGTTTCGAGCTATTTTCTTTTCTATGGACGGAGACGCCAATGTACAATCCTTTGATCTCATCAACAATAACACTGTACAATCCGGAGATACAGTTTTGATAAAACTACCAAATGGCGAAACAAGAAGCGTAAAGGTTGACCGGGATTCGTGCGTGTAGCACTGTTAGAGCTTCATGCCTAGACGACCCTAACATATAGGTCAGCACAATTTCATTAGGAAGAATAGGATCCTTCTATGCGGACGAACTCCTCGACAAACCCCATGGATTGACATACGAAATCACGGGGAAAACACTCAAAGTATTACCTCCTCGTACATTGCAGGAAGTTGGTGAGTATCAATCCTAAATCCATCGTGGTTTCAGTTTGCAACTAAAATTATCTAGAGGATACAGATGCTACTAATGAGCTAATCAATGATGGAGAGTTGGTCCAGCCTTTGACATTATCAGAAATAGAGGCATTGAAACGCTCTGGGACACACGCTTCAGTACGTTCAAGTCAGCAACGTAAATCAAGTCATATTCTAAACATCTGCACGTGTACAAGGATATTATCCGGACACAGATAGAAAAGCACACAAATTATTCGCTGAAGAATGAATATAGCAAGGAAAAATATAAACAGCGGAAGGAGGCTAAGTGAGGTTCGCACTACTTGTCTATTTGCAGTTCACTGACCTGGTTTGCAGATATTCGAAGACATTTACTGTAGTGGAGCCCACACTGTTCAATGTCTGTGAATACTGGTACAACAAGGATCAGAATAGAATCCGGGATCTTCGAGCAGACACCCTCTCTCAACTTCTCAATATGGCCAACGTGAGGCCAGGCGGTAGGTATATTGCGGTTGATGATGCTTCTGGTCTTGTGGTCTCAGGTATACTGGAAAGATTAGGAGGTATGCAAAATTACCACAATGAGCCAGTCTCTCGTTTTCATCCCGTATTCAGGAGAAGGACGTCTTATTACCATTTGTGATGTCGACTGCCCTCCTGCATACCCGGCTATGGTGCAAATGAACTTCAAGAAGGAACAAGTTTCGTCCGTGCTGACATCATTGAACTGGGCTACTGCCCAAGAAGATTACGTCCCAAGTCACTATCACTTGTATGATTGGAGGTTTTTTACTCACACTTTATCCACAGTCGGGGCTTCCTTAGAGTCTACATCAGGTGTAATTAGATCTGAACGCCAACGTATTCGTTTAGATAAGCGACGGGTCGTATCGGACGCCCTCACGAGTGCAAGAGAAGAACTCTTCGCTGGAGAGTTCGACGGGTAACGTCTATTTTTTTTATAGTTCGGAGCCTCTGCTCATTTATGTGCAACAGGCTAATCATCGCAAGTATTTACGATCCCTTCCCAGTTGTCGAAATGTTATCGCCATACTTGGGGGGTTCAGCATCGATTGTTGTTCAAAGCCCATATGCTCAGGTGAGTTTTACCTCTCCCGGGTAGATTATATACATCATGATCAATATGGTCATGTAGCCTTTAACGGATTTACAAGCCAAAATGCGCACGTCCCCACATTTTCTAGGACCGTCCATCACAGAGTCCTGGTTGCGACGTTATCAGGTAAAGAATATGCTTTCAAACCATTCATGGCATCTTACACGATCCTAGGTTTTGCCTGGACGGACGCACCCAACCATGAATACAACAGGATCTGGAGGGTTTCTCCTCCATGCTATAAAAGTGTGAGTGAGCAGTTATGGGTCTGATTTGATACTAACCTTAACAACACCCAAACCTCATGATAGATACGATGATCCTCATGCCCCATCTGCGAGGGCCCATAGACAGTCGAAGCGACAAGAAACTCACACGCCTCAGGATGACAATCGTGTTGCAGAAGTTGCGGAAAACATGCCATATGAATACTCTCATGATTCGATGGATGGTGTGGAAGACGGATCATCCAGAAATAAAAGCACTGAATCAGGGAATTAAAGCAATATCCTCCCAATTTAACTGACATTTCACTACAGATCTAAAAATTATCGTATGGTGATTAGGCGAAGGGGTTTATCAACAACATCAAGGAGATTGAGACAGGGATACAACAGATAGTTTTGGTGAAGTAAAATCACGGCGGTGTCTCTGGAAATAATGCACCTACGACCTAGCAAGATATGATTGGCAGGGGTGGTGGACAAGCTAAGTAAGACATACCTCGTCCACGATGGTATATGCGATATGTTGATTCAGGCGGCGGTTTTGCAACACGGCGAACAAACGACGAGCTCCACGACGAGCGTTTGAGCGACCAATCATATTCGCCGCAAGATCTACAGATGTATAAGCAATAGTTGATATCACATAAACATCACGAACCAGGTACTAAGGCAGATAATTTGCGGTTAGCCTCACCACGACTTCGAAGCTTATCTTCCGAAGTTCTAGGCTGAGATGGTGGCCGGAGTTTTCCCCCTGGCCAAAGGGCATCTCGGAGCATAGTTATGACTGGCATAATACGACTTTCCTCAAATAGGGCTCCAATGCTGTGACGAATCTTTCTATGGAATATGTCAGACATGTAAGATCGATGCATGCGAGGTTACACACCGCTCAATCGTGTCTCCGAGTACTTGTTGCAGGATGATGACAATTGCTTGGCGACGGAGCCAGTTGTTCTTCTTATTGAGTTCGAAAACGGCGAGGACAAGATCGCATATAGGCGCAGAGAAAGACGATGTGCTCGTTTCACCTTCCAGAGGGCGAAGCATGCCTGACATCTGCATTAAAGTATCTTCTGAAGTTGCCTTTCCGAAAGCTTTCAAAGCTTGTGCAACAAGATCTTCGTCATTGACGGCGGAACCTACGACACCAGCAAATTCAGCTGCCTGTTGCGTAAGTCGCTGGATCATGACGTCCAGCATTGAGGGTCCGAAAAACATGTCATCAATGCTGTCGGCAACGGAGCGATACATAGAGCGAACAAGTTTGCTCCCGGAAAAGCCAGCACGTTCTTTAGAGCGCTCATCAGGGGGATCAGAAGCCATGAAAGGAGAGTCTCGAGACAAAAAGGCTCTGAGTTCGCCGCTTTCACAAACGGCTGGAATTGCGATCAAACTCTGGTGGATGGTCAATTCGTCGAGTGAATGACTAGTTGAATGAACGGCTTGCCTGAGTGTACTTTTCAAGAGCCTGTTTCCTCGTATCGACAAAACTTCCAGAAAGCGCAGCCACAAGACGCTTCCCTGGGAAATCTAAACTCTTCACCGTTGCATATTTATCGCGTAATTTATTGTGCATCGCCAAAAATTCATTGTATCTTCGGGCAACAACCCATCCTGAAGCAAAAGAGCCGTCCGTCGCGAGTTGTTGGATCTCTACCAGATAGCGCACAACTGACTTCCCCCCTTCCTCTCCGATTGTAGAGCTTGCAATCGATACTTTGGTGCGGTGGGAAAGTAGGCGATTTACCGATTCTTGTTGTTCGTATTGGATCTTTTGAAATTGTAGTTCCCTAAGCTCTCGCGCCATTGATGATTTCGCCTTGCGAAGAAGTCGAAGTTCTTGAATATCTCCTGTTAACTCTGCCTTTTTGATCAATGAATCAAGCATGTTATCATGGGCTTCCAATTTTGATATCTTCCCTCCAAGACGAGTGATCTCGTAGGAAAGTTGAAGATCTCCTGGCCCTGCGATTTTGAAAGAGCCTGATTCGGCATCAACAGAACTGTCGGCTCTATCATCGCCTTCGTCCTCATCCTCGCCTTCGCCGTCATAATTTCCTTCATCTTCATCGCCAAACACCCCTTGAGTTTTCCGAGGCAGTTTATGAGACAAGTTGTCAAAATGTACACTTCTGTCCTCTTCGTTGGGTCGGGGCTGTTGGGCTTGCTGATCCGTGGCAATGATATCGGTCAAAGCTGCCTGGATCGCCTCCATCCTTTCTGATTCATCGACAGCGAGCCGGATATCGTCAGGATCATCGAACAGAGGTGCCCTGGATGTGTCAGACGAGACATCAGATATAGGAGACATCAAAACCTGGATGTTGGAACGCGAGCTTGATGCATAGGGTGGTGAAAGTTGCAAATTTTCAGATGATGATGTCCCCACGCGCGAGCTGTTCTTTCCAAATGAAGCACTCATAGAAGGAGTAGATTCTGATCGTGTTAGCTGTGTGGGCAAAATATGCGGTCGTGATATCGACGGCGGGGATTTTGATCTCGTTTTCATGAGATTGGGCATTGACTCCGATAGTAATGGGTTGCCAAAGTCTGCATCTTCAACGACCCGAAACCATAATTCTGAGCGTTGGAAATCCTCGAAATCTTGCTCCATATCTTGTTCTATTTGACGTTGCGCTAACAATACACTGCGACGGACCTTTCGTTCTTCGATAGAAGACAGAGGAACTTCTTTACCTGCAAAGGAGCGAATATTATCGACATGTTTCTTGGAGACAGAGGATAGCGAAGGGTGTGGGGGAGATGCCGAGAAGTACAAGTCATTGATCATAGACAAGTCTTCTTTGAGAGTCGTTGAGTTTGTAGGGTTGCGGATTGATTCAGCCTCGTCTCCAGAGGAGCCTGAGTCGATAGATTCCAAAGGATTCTTAAAGCTTTCAACAGTGAGCCAGAATTGAACAAGAAGAGAACGGTGACGGCGATCCATGAACTCCATAAGATAAGACAATGACGCTGGATTTCTCAACACTTCGCGAAGCGTGACTCTGGACCCCGTATCAGCGTCCGTGGACATAGATTTGTTCTGTTGCATAGTGTAAATGCGCATCTTCCGAGAATTGTGCTGCATTCTTACCGGATCTTCTTGGCCACCGAGAACGACTATTCGCTGCTCTGCGGTTCTTTTTGCAGTGTACAATCTATCCAAGAAAGCCACTATATCCTCAGTTTTCTCTCCATTAATCCAATCATCTCTCTCATGATTGGCTAGCAGAAAGCGATGAGTAATTTTTTGAATTGCGGAGAACTCATTATTACCTAGGAGTAGTCGTGTACGCCTAATTTCCCCTGTAATATCGTTCTTCAGGCGGCGGGCGTCTAGTAGAGACGAGCAGCGACCAATGCTTCGAAGGAAAGACTCAAACTGGCGGATATCAGTACGGATTGTGATTGTTTCTGCTGAGCCATCTGTCGATGCCAAACGAGGGTGACGGCGGGGTGATTGAGCCTCCAAAACATTTCTCACTTTTGAAATGAGCTTCCTGGTGAATGTGATGAGTGATCCCCCTACTGAGACAAATAAGAGCGTACTGTTGATGGATTGCTGCGCCCGCCTGACACCACATATATTAATGAATGTTTCTCTTGAATACAGAGAGATTCTTACCACATCCTCGATAGTACGATTCCAAAAGTCAGGATCCGAGATCATATCCATGATCGGATACAGAATAACACAGGTCAGAATCTCCCGGACGACGATCCTAAGTGCTTTGCTCTGCGATTCTTTCTCGGGTAAAATATGTGGGAGGATCCTGTCCACAATTCCTCTCATATGCATCTCTTCGTTCGGCTTTGTAAAAGTAGAAGACAGGTTTTCAACAGCAGGATGAAGCTTTCCGCCACCTTTGCCAGCATATCTACTCGCAAGAAGCATGTCCAATTCCTCCGACTGCGTAAGACGACGTTCCAATCCTGCGCCACGAAGCGCGATCTCAGACTGACGAAATTGTTCAATGTGAGTGGTAATCTTTGGTAGAATCCGTTTGATGACAAGGGAAGAGATATCGACAGATTTCGTCTGTAGAACCAACTGTTCGGCTGTATCTCGGAGAACGGACGATACTGCCATAGGAAAGGTGGGTGATGCGGATATATCTTTGTACCAAGAAAGTACAAAATCGCGCACAATGAATATCATGATGTCGTTAACAGCCGAGGATACCATAGGTAGCTCGGGACATATGGGCGACAGAGACTGTGGCAATTTCTGCGACCATTGAGAGCGTGTGAGGACGGCCTGCCAAGCGGCGGGTGTAGAGAAAGCGAGAGGACGAGCAGCACGAGAATAATTGTTCTTGAAGGAAACTTGTCGGGCATCCAAGATTTGACCTAGAGAAATATAGGAAATAAAACAGGTGAAAGCTAACACAAACAACACGATAGGGGATGTAAGCAGAAAAATCATTGGAGACGAAAAGACATGATTGAAAGGGAGCATAACAGCTAAGAATGCGACAATGAAAGCGGCATATGTGCAAAGAAATGCGTACATGTCGTTTGCCATCATGTACTTACTGGCCTGGCTTTGGACGTCACATTCAACGAGAATCAGTCCAAGCCTGAGGGAGACGAACCATCGTCAAATTTGGATTATTGTCGCATGTTCGTTAACCATGTGGCTGTGGGAATATCTGATCATGGTGCTTGATTAGCCTTGGATTTGACTTGAACTCGTACACATCCATGCATCGTCCAATTTCCAGCCTCTGATCTCGCCAATATTGCTCATTACTACCCATGAATTCTACTGCTTGAGCGTTTGATTGGCAATGGCTTGCCTATTCCTCAATCATTAAGTATCTGCCGTGCCAATGGTGCCGTGGATATATTAAATAATCAAAGCAGGCTTTATCATTAATAATGCTTATCACGTAATATTGTTTCAAGTGCCGCATTCTGTAAATTCAGACCTTCCCGAGCTCCCAACTTGGACCTTGTGCGCCAGTCTAGCTTGTGCTGATTATATGGCTTCCAACAGCAAGATACAGCTGTCCACCGCAGAGAGCTTTCTTTGCGGTGGATTGGCAGCATCCATTGCGGTTTGTTCCTCTATTTTTGCTGATTTTTCTGTTATTTACGAAGAAAAAAAACGCGTCAGGTGACTGTATCCAATCCTGCTGAAGTTGCGAAGACTCGTATGCAGTTGCAAGGCGAGCTGGCAAAGGGAGGTGGCCAGAAAGTATATAAGAATGCCCTCGACGTCCTAGCTAAAACTTGGAGAAATGAGGGCATCCGAGGCCTACAAAGAGGCCTTGGCCCTGCTGTACGTTTTGTTTCGCCCTCGTGCCATTGTTATCGTTCGTTGACTCCCTTACTATAGTACATATACCAGGCATGATAATCTCTACATGCATGTGGGGACTGAATCCTGATCCCCAATTTTAGATCTTCATGAATGGCTCGCGTTTAGGCATGATTGGCATTCGACCATGCATAACTCTTGCTAACTTCAAAGCGCACAACAGGTTTTTATGAGCCCTTTCGACGAACATTGAATCGTTTGATAGACAAATCCCCGACGGACCAGCTGCCACTTACATCTCTTGCCGCAGGCGCTGTTAGTGGTGCAGTTGGCGGCAAGTTTACCCCCTGGAGATCGAATTATGGTTTGAACTGACGCGGGGTCATCATAGCGTCTATTGGAAACCCCTTATTTCTTATCAAAGCCCGAATGCAGGTGAGACCTATTCGGAATACATGGATCCTTCAAAGAATCGACCATTTGTTCAGGCATATTCTCCTGCTCTTCCTGTTGGCACTCAGCATCACTATAAGAGTTCATTCCACGCTCTTTCAACAATATGGAAGGCAGAGAAGTTCCCCGGAATAATACGTGGTATGGATACCGCCATTCTTCGGACCGCCATGGGATCGTCTGTGAGTTCCCTAGAGTTGATATTATGAATTCCGCCACTCACCGAGCGCGTTTAACAGGTCCAATTACCAACTTACAACTGGACCAAGAATCAACTGGTGACAAACGGTCTATTACCAGCTAATAGCATATGGAGCTATTTGGCCAGTAGTTCGGTGTCGGGTATCTGCGTGGTATGCATTGAACTCATCCTATTTCTGCTGCAAAGTTTAAGTATAACTTTAGTGTATAATGATGCAACCGGCCGACACGGTCAGAATGTTCCACTAACTTACCATCTAATACTAATTAACACTGTATAGACGCTCACCAGGATGTATAACCAACCGACGACTCGGCTGCCTAATGGCCGGCTTGTGGGAACACTTTACAAGAACCCGATAGATTGTCTCTGGAAAACCCTCAAGGCTGAAGGTGTACTTGGCTGGTACAAGGGTGCGTGTCACGACTGGCAATTGACCTAGCACATTGTGTTGAACGAGAACGCAGGCTCCACCGCGCATTTCCTTCGCATTGCACCACATACGTGAGTGTTACGAGTTTTGCCCTAAATTTCTTCTTATATTCCCGCAGCATAATCACATTGACTATGAATGATATCATCCAAAATCTTTACAAGGATTTAAAGAGTAATCGAACTTGAGGGGGGTGAGGACCGGTACATTTAGTTTAAGCTGGTTGACTCGTTACATGTTTATCTTTCTCTTAAACTCTGGACTCCGTAGATTTGATTAGTATGCTGAATCTTCATATTTTTGGATGTGCACTAATAGTAGCAACATTTAAACCAATGTAATTTCCCTTGGTGGATGGTCAACTACGTGTAGTCTGTAGCTTTTGTCTCCCAGCCATCGACCTTTTGTTGGAAATCTTGCAACTGATTGACTACATTGGGCTACGTGCTAAGAGAAGTGTATGATAAACCAAAGTTGACTTTGCAACTTTTACAACACGGGATGATATCTGGCATTAGAAAATAAGGTCGAATCATGGTATGTACATATTATACAATTTTCTTCCACTGTGAGTTTTTTCTAGTGCTCAAGTATACCTCTGAATCCTCCTTGTAACCCATCCACGCGCCCTTCTGCGTTGGCATCAGGTTGGAGATCTGGTGT
>MU267714.1:0-64246 GCA_021014935.1 Hygrophoropsis aurantiaca
CTTAACATCCTGTCTTAGGCGATACTGGATATTTGTCGGACTTTGGGACCTCATTCCAATCTCCAAAAACTTCAAATAGTTGGGTCAGGCAGCTCCTCAAGAATTGGGTCGGATATAGTCACATGGGAATTGTTGGTGGAATTGGCCACCTCTTCCTTGTCAAAGGCATTCCCAAACATCTCTTACCTCAGAGTGTGTGAGAAACTTTTGAAGTCGGAAAGCAAATGTTGGGGCTGGTTTGATTATTATGATACCATTTGATTTCCTCCCTTTAGATTGCATGATACATGATTACAACTCACGGACCAATCTAAACTAATTTTTTTCCTAAAAATTTCAGGATTGCGTCTGCCACTTCGTCCAAGTGGTTTTCCAGCACGAAATGACCTCCATCCACAAGTACAACCTCTGCATCTGGCGCATCTGTTTTGAACGCGTTTGCGCCCTGTGGTATGAAGATTTCGTCGTTCTTTCCCCAGATGGCTAAAATAGGAGGCTTGTGCTGGCGGAAGAATTGTTGGAACGCTGGATAAAGCTCCACATTCGTGCGATAATCTAAGAAGATATCGAGCTGAATGTCAGCATTGCCCGGGCGTGCGAGTAATGCGGAATCGAGGTGGTATGTTTCCGGTGGGATGGCAGATGGATCTTTTTCACCTGTGACGTACTGATAAATATCATCAGTCAAATTGTTGATTCGTGTCAGTTAAGGAGCGCAATGTACTCACCTGCCACTTGGTAGCGTCGAAACTTGTCAACCAGCGAATGGACTCGCGATTTTCAGTTGTTTGACTCGCCCAATATGGACGGAGGTTGTCCCAGAAAGCACCAAGGCCCTCGACATAGGCGTTCCCATTCTGGCTGATAATGGCAGTCACCGCATCTGGACGAGCCAGAGCTAACCTGTGGCACACAATTCCATGTCAACATGGACCCACGCCGAGTCAAGCGATATGGTTCATACCTCAGTCCGGTTGGTGCGCCGTAGTCGAATATGTACAGTGCGTAATGTTTGAGCTTAAGTGCATCTGCAAACGCCTCGACGGTCTTGGCGAAGTTGGCGAAAGTATACTGGTAGTTGCGCTCAGCAGGTACGTTCGTGAACCCAAACCCAGGGAGATCAGGGGCCTATAGTATTAAGGATCACAATCAGCGCTGAGGAGGTCCTGCGAATATCTGTGGCTTACTATGACACGATACTTTTCTGCAAGCCGAACGATCAAATTGCGGTAACTGAATGAAGAAGTCGGATAGCCATGGAGGAGGAGGACGACAGGTGCATCTGGCTGTCCAGCCTCGCGGTAAAAAACATCAACTCCATCTGCAGAGATATATTTAACGGCGGTGACAGCTGTCATTGTGTTTTTGATGCTGTGAAACTTGCTGGGTTGTTTGGTTGGGAGTCGATATCAGCTGGGTCAAAGCTGGGGAGATCTCTTATAGGAGTCTTCTTATACTATGCGACGGACCCCTATGTTACTCGGGTCTGTCCCAATCATTTCCCTCGCTCGCCGTTCATACCCGTGAGGGCGCCTATCTGATGAGGTAGAACTTCAGTTTGCTTCATAATCACTTACCAACAGGAGCCTTTAGTTTGTCTTTAGTCTCCCGGCTTGCCCCGCCCACCCTTAACAATTATTCATGTGAGCCCCGGAAGAGTAAATGATGGGCATCAGTTAATCTCGTTGGCTGAATAAGCAGATCGATACTACCAACAGTACCAACCCATGGCCAGGAGGGATTCGGTGAATAAGAGAATCATCGTGACCAATAATCTTTTCAACTGAGAGCCCCATACTGTGGTATCTTCGTTTCATCATTCTGACACGCGATCGACACACCGAGTGATCTGAACACATTCCCAACCCTCGTATTATTCACCAGAATTGTCCGATCAATCATCATTATCTCTATTACAGATGTGTGCCGATTGGAATGGTTTGCCTTTCAAATCATGGTGATACAGAACATTATTACCGGTCCAAGCTATGGGAGTATCAGCGTCAACAAAATTTGTGGTCAACGGTGGATAAGATTAAGGATAACTCACACATCACTTCTATTCCATGACATCCATCATGCGCGCGGAGAGATACATGATACATATTTTTGTCGACTGCTCTACCTTTTGTGGATGTCAATGATTTGACTTTTCGACTGAGATTCTTTGGTAGTGTATGACAAACGCATGGGTCAAGTGGAATCCAATTGTGGTCTGTCCACGATTTCGAGTCTCCGGTGCAATTGTCACCACCGTGCACAGTAAACTTAAAGCCTAGGTGATCCGTGAAATTATCGTGGCATGTAGGTTTGGACTTTGCGGTAGTCATCGCAGCTAAGCTTAGGATGATCGCGATGAATGTTGCAGGCTCGAAGGGGATCATTATGAGATCTGTGAGGGTTTTCCTGGGTAATAGCAAAGCTTGTAACAAAAGGTGGAAACGTGCAGTTCGCCTGAGATAGAAAAAGTGATTCTCAATGAGTAATAACTCGTTGGATTAGACTAGACTGTATGAGCGATTATGAAGAGTGGTAATTTTTTTTGCAGTTTCAAAGCCGGTATGTGCATCGATTATCACATGTATCACATCATGTGGAGGTTTGATCGTCCCTCATGCGGATAGTGACACATCCTGACATATCCGATATAAAACATAGGCACCTCGTTTATCGCGGGTTCGCTGTCACCTTACCGTTTATGATCATATGGTCGGTTCTGCATCGTATGATTCGTATCACTTCATACTGCCACCGGATTAGTTCGTACAAGAAAGTGAATAACAACAATCCTTTTGGGCCAGACCTCCAAAATAGAACTGCAAATAAACATGAGTGGATAAAGGATACAAAATTGTAATCTTACATTATAGATCATTCTACTTGGTTCTTTTGTATATCTTATCCAAGAACGCCTTGAACACCCCTCTTTTCACCACCGTTCCTTCCTCCACGGTACCATCCGTTTGTTCTGGAATAGTTTCGATAAGGCCTATGATTCTCTTGTATGCATTCTCTTCATATTCCTCGTACAACTTCGGAATGCCAATCTCGGCGTACAGAGCCTTGATTTTAGCTTCCTTGCTACCGTCCTTTTGACCGTAATTTTCGTCAAGCGTGGCGCGTTGTGCCGGGGTAGCATGTGCCAATGCGATGTTGATACACCAAGAGCATTTGTTATCCACGATGTCGGTTCCAATTTTCCCGATCTGCTCTGGGGTACCTGAATAGTCCAGGTAATCGTCTTGTACTTGGAAGTACTCTCCAAGCGGAATTAGGATATCATCTGCGAGAGAATAGGGATATATGGTCTTTCCAGCTTGGACGTAGGATTCGGGTACGTGGCACATGCGCATAGCCAACGCGACCGGAAGGTAAAACGAGTAGTAAGCCGTTTTGTAGCGGACAATGAACTTGTGTCTGTGGAAGACCATCGCTCGTCAGCACCTCGTAAGATACGGCAATCAAAGACCCAACTTGTCCAACGAGAACTTGCTCAAGTCGACACTGTCCTCTGGAGCTGTAATCAGATCAACAAGTTGTCCCATTTCGGTCTTATAAGTTGTCTGTTCCGATTTCATTTATTATTTGGTATATACTGAAAAGGCGAACGAGAGCATACCTCTTGGAACAGCTCAAGAAGATCGACGTAGTATGATTCCTGACGGAAATGCTTTTTAAGGAGGTGGTAGATGGCTCCTTCGAGCATAAATGAGTCGTTGATAGCGATGTTACCGACACCTTCGATTTTATACCAGCAAGGCTGCCCACGCCGAGTGATAGATTGGTCCATCATATCATCTGACACAAGGAAGAAGGCTTGTAACTGCAATATTCCGATTTCATCCTTTACCCAAAGTTTGGGGTATAAAAGAGAAAGATACTCACCAGCTCGATGCACCATCCAAGCAACGCAGCTTTGAAGTACTCGTCATCTGTGAGTGATCGCCCTCTAAGAATCGCCACCGAGTCGACTACTGACATCCCGCGGTTCAGCTTTCCCCCGGGGACGTTGAAGTCCAGGTTCTATATCCTGAATCAGTTGTGTAGATACCATCTGCAAACAAGTAGAACTGACGCGTCTGTACCACTCGATCGCATCTTTAGGCATATCTTCAGCCACGAAATGCTCGATCAGTTCATCGCGCATCCGGGCGAAGACACCTTCGAACTTTTTTCTATTTGCCTTCTTGGCTTCCAATGCGATATCAGTTTTGATCGTCGGGTTGGGCATTGTGAGCGTAGATGGATGAGGGATGAGATGATCTCTATTGTTGTGCCAGTGGGGGATATCGCGGTCTTTTATAGGTCTGGCACCTTGAGCTATACCCAATCATGAATTCAGCGCCGCAATGCATGCCGTGATGAGGCCACATTTTATCGTACCAGTTAGTGCACTACACAAGAAATAGCGTGGGGAATAGGTGAAGATCAGGAGATATCTGAGTCTGCGGCCGGTGCCACTGGGCACCACTTTTATTGGGAATCTTAGGTGAAACACAGACAAGATCGGAGGTCTCATGCTCATGCTATTGTTATTTGCCTCAAGTTTACGCACAGATTGTCTGAGTGGTGATGCATTGATATAACGTTAACTAGTAAGAGCAACAAGAGCTACGAATATAAGTATATGATGAGATGTGAGTAATGCAGCGAATAGGACGAGGGTGATTGCGTGGGATGAAGCAGTAGTTATCATGAGTGCAATAAAGCGATAAATCAAGCATAATAAGCAGGGAGTTACTTTTAAATCCATCCAAAACGACGCGTCGCCTGCGTCCATCTATCAGATGTAGCCAGAGAACTTGGTCGCGTTGATTAGAATCCGCCCATGCCGCCCATACCTCCCATCCCACCCATGCCGGGCATGCCACCTGCTGGTTTCTCTTCCTCAGCATCGACAACGCAAGCCTCACTAGTGGTTAACAAGCTCGCAACACCTGACGCGTCAACCAAAGCCGTCCGCACAACCTTCAAAGGGTCGACGATACCGGCCTTGATCATGTCAACGTACTCCCCTTTACTTGCGTCGTAACCCATTGCGAAGTTCTCAGGAGATCCGTACTTTCCGAGTAGAGTACCGACGATGACCGATGCCTCCTCCCCAGCGTTTGAGAGAATGGTGCGTGCGGGATTGGTCAAAGCACGACGGATGATGTTAACACCGAGGTCCTGGTCGAAATTGGCAGTCGGGACAATTTTGGCGTCAGGGTTGGCAGGGGGAGTAGCATTTCCAGGGGAGTTGGTGGTCAATGCAAGCGATGCCTTGAGAAGGGCAACACCACCGCCGGGAAGGATACCCTCCTCAACAGCGGCACGTGTCGCGTTCAATGCATCGTCATAACGATCCTTCTTCTCTCCGACCTCGACCTCGCTGCTACCACCGACCTTGATGACTGCAACACCACCGCTCAATTTGGCAAGGCGCTCAGCGAGCTTCGACTTGTCGAATTCGCTGGTGGTAGGGTCGGCGAGAACACTGCGAATCTGCTCGCAACGAGCTTGGATGGCATCTTTGGATCCCTCACCATTGAGTACGATGGTGTCTTCTTTGGTAATGGTGATCGATCCGGTAGAACCGAGTAAATCAGGAGTGGCGCGTTCAAGCTTGATGTCGAGCTCATCGGTGAAGACGGTACCACCAGTGAGGATGGCAAGATCACCGAGGATGGACTTGCGGTTGTCACCAAAGCCGGGAGCCTTAACAGCGGCGACTTGAAGCTGACCACGGAGCTTGTTGAGGATACAAGCAGCAAGAGCTTCACCGTCAATGTCTTCGGCAATGATGACAAGTGGACGACGAGCCTGAGCGGCCGCCTCGAGGGTAGGGAGGATGTCCTGAAGGAGAGAAATCTTCTTCTCGCTCAGCAAAATCAAAGGCTTCTCAAACTCGACTTTCTGGCTCTTGACGTCAGTAATGAAGTAGGGGCTGATGAATCCACGGTCGAAACGCATGCCCTCGGTGATTTCAATCTCATCCTCAATGGTGCGACCTTCCTTGACGGTGATGACACCCTCCTTGCCGACCTTCTCCATAGCCTGAGCAATGAGGTTTCCGACATGGGTGTCACCATTTGCAGAAATGGTGGCGACCTGTGCTATCTCTGCCGTAGTGGTGATGGTTTTCGTGTTGGCTGCAAGGAATTCAACTACACGGTCAACAGCGGCTTGTGAACCGCGACGGAGATCCATAGGATTGCATCCTGCTGCGACGTTCTTGACACCTTCGGAGTAGATAGCACGTGCGAGAACAGTTGCGGTGGTAGTACCATCACCAGCTATCTCGTTAGTTTTTTGCGCAACATCTTGGACGAGACTAAGCGGAGGCTCAGGTCAGCGTGTGAATGCAGAGGGGGTGAGAGGGGCCTACCGGGCGCCGAGATTTTCAAACTTGTCCTTCAACGTTATTGACTTGGCAACAGTGACACCGTCTAAGTGAAAAAAGGTATGTGAGCAAGAAAAAAACGCGCTGTCTGAGACTATGGCGCGTACCCTTGGTAATCTTGGGACCACCATATGATTGTTCAATGATGACATTACGACCTGCGTGACGCGGTCAATGGCAAGTAAAATACTATTAGCTATCCGGTATACCTTTAGGACCGAGAGTAACGCTAACTGCGTTTGCAAGAACGTCAACACCTTTCAGAATGCTTGCCCGACCCTCATTGGAGAACTTAATCTCCTTGTGGGCACCGCGAATAAGCGAAGGCTTTGCTGCCTTTGCTGCTGCGCGGCGGAGGGCTTGTGAGGACGAAGAAGAGATGGAGTGCATTACTGAATATTTGGAGGATGGAAGAAGACAAACACGAAAGTCAAGTTGATGGAAAGGAATGAGAAACGCAATAAAAACTTTCGGCCAAAGAAAAATCTAGAACCGAAGTCACACGTGACATAGTGTCACAGCATGTCCCATCACGCACGATTACGTGTCACGCCGGAGGAACACGCTCAACGATTGGCTCGGACCTCTCAGAATCTGGATCTGATTCTCAGGGTTTCTCTCATCCACGACATACTGTCAGCACCAGTCGTATAAAATTTAACTGAAGTGGTCATATACATTGCAATTCGTACAGGTCATATACTAACAGATACATAGAGCATAAAAGGTCATGAGAATCGATTAATCTGTGTGCGTTTAAGCGCAGGCCTCCCGCGCTTCTGCTCCCAAAATCTCCAGCGCCTTCATTCGAGATCGTAAATTGGCGCGTTTATATTTTCTTCGTGCAATTGCGTCTGCCTCATCACTATCTGATGGAGACACAATATCCTCAATGCTCTCCAGCTCGAGCGCTAGATCCAAAAAGCTCATGTTATCGAAGACGCTTTCCGCCGCTTCAGAACATGTTGCCAATTTGGTGAGTGGGCATACCGCTTCATAACGTTTCTTGAGTTCGAATGAGAGCGTATTTGCTGGCGTATTTGGCGGCGTCGCGAAAGGATTGGCGCAATCCCAAACGAATTCTTCTTCTTCCTCGTCATCGTCATCACTTTCACTACCAAAATCGAAATCCCCTGCAGTTGGGGTTTTGAGTTCGTCGTCATGGTTGAACGACCTTCCGTGATCCAGCGGAAGGAAAGAAATGATCTTTCCATCTGATTCTTTTTCATCATCTGAGCTTGCAACCGACGTGATATCCCCAAGAGCTCCGAGTACAACCCTCTCTGACCTTCCCTCGCGCCTAGCGCGCGACCTATTGCGAGCGATGTTCAAATTGAGGCCCTTCAACACTCCCACAAGCGAGAAGTTCCGCACTTTCTCTAGTTCGCGACCGAAGGTCTCATGATCCGCAAATAGTAGGTCCAGCCCAGTCTGTGAGGGCGCGACGTCCCGCGTCACCGTTACCCCGAGTACTTTTCCCGCCTTCCTATCCGAACGCCGGAGTGCGGCGTGAACTTCACGGGGCAACGCGTTTGTCGTGGCCGGCAGCGGCAGCGCGAGAGCATCGCGGATGTGCATGTCACTATCAATAGACATAGACCCAGATGGCATAGACATGGCGATAACGAGGTATAGTTAAGTTGGTTGCGGGATAGCGAAGGTGATGTTGCTCAAGGAGGCTTGATTTCTGATTTGTTTTACTCTTTCACGACTCGTATTTATACTGAACTCGCCATTCTTCCGACGGCCAAAGCGTACAATCCCTGTGGATTCTGTGGACGATATAAGATGCCACCGCCTATTGCATTGATCATTTTAGGAAAATCGTCTTCGCTTTGATCTCCCCACACATGAGCTTTAAGGCCACGCTCATTGTGCGTCTCGTGTCTTTCGGCTTTGCCACTGTAAAGCTGATTCATTTCAAGACAACTAGGCATTCATAATCGGCTCACTTGTCACCTTTACCCGAGGTGCGCGCCCCGATCTTCATGCATCACCACCTCTGTTCGTTGCCACACTTCAGCTCGGCGTAATCCTCGGCGTATTAGGACACAGCGTGAAATCCTCTTTGGCCAGCCTGTTTCTTTCCACTGACGTTTTTGAGTGTTGGTCCATAACTTCCACTATGCGCATAAGCGAATTATCCTACGGATTCTTAACCACCGATAAGTGTCGTCTTTGCCCTTGAATATTGTCGACGTCGTTTATCAGTTGCCACTGACTTGACGTGCGTTGAACTTGTAGTAGACACCTGTCACATTCGCATGGCGAACAGCAGATTACCCAAGCTTCGTTTGTCGCTGCACGATGTATGCTACTTAAGGGTTTACTTCATAGTCTTTTCCATCTAGCACTTCAGAAGGCCCGATATTTTTCATTAGAATTGGTCGAAGCAGATCCTTTCTTTTATTTTCACACCACCGCTTATCTCCCCTGCGCTCCAGTCGTGCTATACTCCCAAAAGTGGTGACGTTCTTTGTACCCAAATCCGAGTTTCAGCCATTAAAATGGACAGTAAGTATTTCTTATCATTTATGGCAGCTCTGGCTATCATCCTCAGGTTTTGAACCCTGGATTTAATTGAATACACGGGTGGTACGTCCGTGGCAGAAAGGGACTTGTGGCAGGTCAGTTTTGGCGCAGAGTCTGCCATGATATCACTGACTGGCAAACATCTAGGCGCGGTTTCGTCGACGGGCCGGATAGCGATACTGATGCTCCTGGACTATATCTTAGGTGGTAAGAGACGAGATGTGGTATGTTGTCAACACTTCAGTCTGAGTGCAAATTTTCTGAATTGTTCTGGGCCGTTCGGTTCCAGCAGGCGCTCGTGCTTCAGGCATTTTTCAAAATGAGATTGATTAACTGTCAGTGGTACATTGTTCTTCCTCGGAACCTCGGTCTCCCTTTTGTTACGTAGGTCTTTAATGTTAATCAGCAAATTACTCCAGAGTGATGTACAGGTGTTTGCTCGTTAGCACCGCCCGCGCACCTGGCACCACAACGATAGTTTGCGTGTTGTCGATAATCATCGCGGGACCCGTCACTTCATCTCCAACTGATAGTTTGTCCAGCAAGAACACAGGGGTGTCGTCCACCCGGCCAATTTGGTCGAAATAAACACTGTGCGTCGAATCTGCTTGATCTCGCTGGACCGCTTGAGTCCTGAGTCTCTCCACTTCTGAATATACAGATTCGCCTAAGGTGTCGAATGTCTTGCCAATACCTCGAACCTATCAGTTTCGATGTGAGACTAAACTTCCACCGCAGACATAACATTTAAACCCACTTTGATATCATCAACGATGATGCTCTTCGTCTCCAGTAAAAAGCCAAATTCGGATTTGTACACCCGCTTAAAACCAGCTTCGAAATCTTCGTTCCCATCCCCGTCCTTTTCATTCGGAAGCACCATAAGGGCTGTATCGGTCCCTTCAAATCGCATGTTGAGCATGCGCTCAACTGTCACTCGGTCGTCTTCGAATCCCTGTCGTCTGAGTTCGGTGCGGACGTCGTCGGTGAGTTTGTCTAATCGGCCGATGAGCGATGCGCGAGTCTGGCCCGAATAGAAGGCTGAAGATGGTTCTTGAAGCTCGTACGCACTAAGAATAATCCGTGATCAATGTAAATTATTTCGACCAGTGAGGCATATCTTACCGATCTGCTAAAGCTAGACCATAGGCAGACAAGATCGAACTGTATCGATGAATGAGGATGGTTTTTATCCCTAAAAGACTTGCAATTTCACAGGCGTGTTGGCCACCCGCACCACCAAAACTAGCCAAGCTATATGCCCATCAGGATGATAAAACGAGCAAGCGGTCAGGATCTTACACATGTTTCGCAGTTGAATAACCTCTAGCTTCGGTCAACGCACGGATGGGTCTGCACATCGTCTCATTGGCAACTTTGATAAATCTAAGAACAATTGAGCAGTCGAACGTAATTGGGACAAGGAACAAAGAACAAACCCGTAGACGATCTCGTCAAGTTCTAGTTTCTTTTCATGGCTTTCATTTATCTCTTTCGCCACAGCTTCGAATGCTGTCTGTGATGCATTGGAGTCTAATGGTTCTTTCTCCGATTTCCCAAATATCTTTGGGAAATAATCAGGTATTAACCGACCCAAGAGGAGATTCGCATCGGTGACAGCCAGGGGACCTCCTTTCCTGTAAGTTTCGGTTATGCACTTGCTCAGCATTGGCCACTGGCACTACTATTTAACCAGCACAGCCTACCTGTAGCAAGCAGGTCCTGGCTGGGCACCAGCACTTTCCGGACCTGCAAGGAATAGTCCATTTCTGAAGGTCAAGCATGATCCACCACCAGCGGCCACGGTATTGATGTCCAGTTGCGGGGACTGTATCGTAACACCAGCAGTGGTAGTTTCGTAGACCACCTCGTAGCGGCCGTCGAACCGAGATACATCTGTCGATGTTCCACCCACATCAAGACTATAAAATTATTTATCAGCCTCGCAAAAAGACTTGGATTGAAGCGGTGGTTGCATACCCGATGATAGGATATTTCCTCTGTTGATCCCAACTTGTCAATGCGTAACCTACCACACCACCAGCTGGTCCACTCAAAATACTCTTTAATCCAGAGAAGTTATCCAGATCTAGTAGACCCCCGTCACTCCCCATAAACTCAACGCGAGGGCTCTTCACTTTGCCGTCTTTAAGTTTGGCATCAAAGCCATTGAAAAACCCGTCAAGATATTCCCTCAAGATTGGTGTGAGATAAGCATCAGCGGTTGAAGAGACACCGCGAGGGACCATCTTGATCATTGGGAGCAATTGGGATGATTCCGAAACTTGTGTAAATCCGATCTCCCGGGCAAGCTTGCCGACCTGAACTTCGTGATCCGGATAGGTATAAGAGTGAACAAAAACGATAGCAAGGGATCGATAACCTGACTCGTACAAACGTTGGAGGTCTGTCTTTATGGAGCCTAGATCTGCACATTTTAAGATCAACAAAAAGGCAGATTGTTGATTTGCATAGTATGAATACCTGGTCTCTTCATGATTCGAACCGCTTCCCCTGAGATTCCGCGCACGATATCCCCTGGTCCTTCTGCGTGACCCTCGCCGTCCCATCCAGGACCCCTGTAACCTCGCAGTATCGTTCCATCGTCATTCCACTGGATGGCATTTTCCTCCGCTTTGGGATCGGAAGTATATCCAACGAGGGTTACACGTTCATCCACTTCCACTACTTCAGAATACAGGGGAGGAGGTCGTCGAATATTGAGATCGAAGATCTTTGGGCGGGATTGGTTGCCGATAAAGAGCAAGTCTTTGAATCCTTTCGTTATCAACAGAGCATGTCGATGACCCTTTCGCTCGAGAAGCGCATTGGTTGCAACCGTCGTAGAAAGGCGAATGTAGTCTATTGCTGTTAGATAGACACGCTTTGATAGATGTAATGTACTCACCGATCTTATCTGTTTCAAGGACAGCCCCTCGTGCTATGGTCTTCCCTGTAACGATCTCAAGAACTCTACGGATGCCTTCTGTGGGTGCATCTGCGTAATTTGTCGGATCCTGTGATACTGCGCTGACAATGTTAAGAAAATTCAGACAATCTTCGGTTCTGACTCACAGAGCTTCACCACAATATCTTTCCTTTGCCCATGATTCTCCAGATCTGGATAGGATCTATCGATAAATAATAAGTATGAGTCTGAATAGCGGCTTTGTGGAAGAAGATAAGCGACTCACGCATGAACGTCACAGAAAGTTCCACCTCTATCGGCGCATATGCGGATGGATTTGTCTGGGATTTCAGTCATATCTCGAGATTGCGAGGGGAGAGATTCAATAATCTCAAGAGTCAGTTCGAACTTTCACTGGCCAATTGACTTTCAATGATACCAAGAATAATTCACAATGAGATCCGGCAAAGGTCACACTGTTCAGAACTTGTGCGGTCACCAGATGCAGTCGATCGGGTAATAATCAATGTCACTGGGGGCAAAAACATGTTTAGGCATGATATGTTCTGCGATATTCCAAGCTGCAAATACTAACTAACTACGCGGTATACGGAGCAAAAAAGGAGAGGACAACATAGTGAGAAAACTATGAAACGTTCAAACAACCTGAGCGAGAGGATATTAGCAGAGTTAGCAAAAAAAAGAATAAGAAAAAGGAATGGTGTATTATATGTAATCAGTTCAGTATCCAGCTGCCAGCCCTGGCAATGGTATCGGTGGACGGGAAAGGATATGCATGGTCGAATGGCATGTACACAATGAAACAGGTTGGAGAAGAGAACAGACGAACGGCCTAATCTTCCTCCTCTTCTTCCATGACGTTATGCAAGGGAGCTCCGTGCACATAGCGTCCTGGGCTGTCGCGCCCTGATGTTTCAAACAGCAATTGTGGAGGTTCCAGGTGTTCAGGGTCTGGTTCAAAATCATCTGCTTCGGGTATATCTTCTGGTTCTGGTTCAGGTGCCTCGATGATGGGGGGAGGAGCACTGGGGGATGTGGGGGAAGGAGACGGCGATGGAATGTCAGAAGGGACTGGCGGTAACGCAGCCTCCTTCAGTGGCAGAGACGATGATCGCACCGGTAGGCGAGATGGACTAGCTGTCGATTTCTGCTCACGCTCACGATACATTTCGATCAATGCCGCAGTTTTGCCCCGGGGTGGCGAAGGTGTTTTTGTGGGGGTAATCTCGGGGACATTTTGTTGCAAAAGCATTGGGAGTGTTGTAGATTCCGCCCTAGAATGCTCCTTTTCCTTTTCCTCTCTACGAGCTTCTCCGTTTGAGAATTCCGGAACCTCAATGTCACGAACGGGAGAATGACCGGTTGTAGTTGGGTATTCGCTCTCAACTGTGTCTACAGACACCCTCAAGGATTTTGGAGGTAGAGAAGGCGGTCTTTCTGGAGCACCGTAGACTGCCTCGTCGGGAATATCCTCTTCATCATCACTTTCCACGGCAGGGAATGTCTGCGGCTGTGGGCGCGCACCCCCTGGCCGTCTTTCGGGGTGCAAGTCAAAATAACCTAGGCGCTTCGTCGTCGGATACGACATCACTGAATCGATATCCGGGTCCTGCTGTGAATGGTCAGGGTCGGGGGTCTGAGCCACTACTGGTTCAGTATCTCGTTCTGCTGTACGTTCTTCTTCTTCATCTGACAGAGGAGACCGGGCACGAACACCTGCAAGGACCTGTGCAACCTCCTGACTGGCAATCTCAGGATCCGAGCGGCCCTTCGGTCTTCGTTCAGCCTCCTGCGCGCCCATTCTCCTATTGTGCGTCGCGACCAAAATATCAACCCACGCATCGTCTCTGGACATTCTCCTTTCCTGCTTTTCTTCAGCGGTCAACGCGGTCGGCCCAATGTACTCATCATCGCTATAGCTCGCCATTCTCGTCTCAAAATCTACAGTTGAATATTCTGCTGGTATAATCCCCGATCGGCGTGCCCCTCCAGGACTGGGCACGGGGATCCGAAAACGCGACTTCTTAGCGGTGCCTCCGGGAGTGAGCGGTGTGTCAGAATTCGTTCGTTCTAAAATATGACCTTGCGGTTTGGCAGGTGGAACATATAGAGGACTGGATATTACTGGCCTCGGTGTGTGTGGCCTATCTGTTGAGGTGGGCGAAGAAAGCATGGCTCCGGGTGGTAGTGGTGGAGCCGGCTTAGAGAGAGATAGAACTTTCGTGGAACCTCCATTCGACCGCAGAAGTCCTTCGAATTCGACCTCGCGATATGAAGGGCTTCTGGGGACGTGGCCAACTACATAAGGTCGGCCATTTAGCGTGGGCGCCGGTTTCCACTGTTTAGATTTGCCCGACGGCGAGAACAGAAAGGGAAGCCGCCGCTTTGAGCCGGAATCTTTTGCGAGCTGTTGCCTGTATTCTAAGGGTACAAATTCTTCGAAAAGAACGAGCGCTGAAGATGTACGGGGGTCTGTGCCGAGAGGAGGTAGTACGGATGTCTTCGCGATTGGAAGTGATTTGAACTCAATCTGTGTCGACTCATTAGTAAGATCCTTGGGCGAAGTCACCGTCCACTGACCAGTGCCCAATTACATTCTCTATCGGTTTCTTCCCCCCTCTCTATATCCATCCACCCACCTCCATACACTAAGTCACAAAATACATCCAAAAATGCCTCCTCGATCATTTCCTCGTTGCCCATAACTGGTTCTGTGTCCCATCCAAAGGGAGGAAGAGCACGCTGGTTTTTTTTGAGCTTCTTGGTAATGGTAGCATTGTGTGAGGGCCAGGAAGATATGGTATGCGCAACGGGAGTACTAAATTGAAGTGTAGCGTTCAAAGGAGCGTCACTGCGAGAGAAACCGCTTGCCGAGAAATCGTTCCAGTTCAGGGTATTGCGCTTGGCGGACCGAGCCTGCAAAAATGTCAGATGGGAGAGGAAGGGAACATTCAGATAAAGTACATACCGCTCTTGCACCCTCTGTCAAATCAAACTGAAGCTTCTTCTCATCTGCAGCAAGAGTGCCAAATCCCATCGCTTCAAATTCCCCCCATTTCAGCTCTGCCAACGTCCCAAATCTATCCTCTCCTTCTCTCGCAAGACCCAATCCGATCCCAAGACCGTCATCCGAAGTCGTTGATGAGGTGCTCGACGTCGTTGACGGCACACTTGACATTGATGGGCCCGTGTATGGATGGAAGTTAGTAGGCAAGTCCATACGCTTTTTATAGCCTTCCGAGTATCTCGGCTGAAGCTTGAGCGTACTTGGGGCAATTCGTTCCCATTCCTTCGATCCAGCGAGTCCATTTTCAGATGATCCCAGTCGTGAAGATTGTGCCCACCCTGCAGCAGTTTTCACCAAGTCGGGAGAGTACATCCTCACATTCCTCCGTACACTCACAATGCGCACTGTCCGGGCGCCTCTTCGTGCTTGCGGTCTCTCCTGTTTATTCTTCACGTGCAAAAAGGGAAGCATAGCGGGGTATCCTCTAATCCACTCTTTGAGTCGCTTCGGAACACCCAAGGATGTCGCACTTCCCAAAGCGGCTGAGCTGCTGGCGATGTCCGGGGAAAGAGAAGCTTTAGGAGCATCTTGCCAGCGAATAAAAGCGAGCATGATGTGTTCCATCGCGTTGACGGCACGGAGATAGTGGATATATGTATGATGGAACGCAAGTGTCGCAGGCCCCAATCCAAATAATAGCGGGCCAAACAAAGGGGAAAGCGTCGGTGGAGTATGCCCAGATGACGAGCTGTGCGCCGTGAGCCGAATCAAAAGGCTTAGCAGGGTCAAGAGAACTGTGTTCAAAACAGGAGGTAGATTCGGAAGAAACGTGGCAAAGTGCGTTGGGGGGTAATTGAGCGCTGTGGGGTAGGACAGGGTGGAATTAGTCAATGATCACCAGAAGCCTCGTGCATGATGTGCGATGCAAATGAAATGTGACGAAGTGAAATAAATGACTCGCGTACATACCTGCTTCGGAATCACGAAACTCGATATAGTGGTCCCAAGAAATAAGCCCCCGAACGGCCTGGCCTGCGACGACTCTTACGACCCGAGCAAGGCCCCAACGAAGACACATCCCGAGCTCATGCGGCCCTGCGAACCGAGCCTCATCGCGCCACCGCTGCTCGGCTTCAGCGGATGAAGGATTAGCACATGTATCGAGAAAAGTACGGATAAGTCTCTTTATTGCGGAGGCCTGGATATCGAGCGCGAGAGTGGAGAAAATGAAAGGGGTAGTAAGACAGCGAGAACCAAGCTCGGTAGCAACGACGTCTACTAGGCGCGCAACCTCGTCGAGACCAAGGGTGACATGGCGTTCGTACGAAAGATAACCGTAGTCGTGCTCTGGAATACGTTCCTCGCCAGATTCATCTCTTGGTCGGTCCAGATCAAGGAGAAGAAAACTGCCGTCTGGAATTTGCGCAAGCAGGTCCCCAGGATCATCATCTGGTACTTTATCCTTTGGCGAGCTTAGAGTCTTGCGTAATTTACCATCCTGTGCTTTCTTCCTCTCCTTTTCCTTGTCCTTTTTGCCGCTAAAAGTGAGTGGCACGGCGGTATGGGACGAGCCTCTGCTGTTTACACGACCAAACTCATCCAGGTGCTCCCCAACGACGAGGTTACCGTTGCCTCCAAAGGTTGCTGCTGCTGCTGATTTCTTTGCTGGTGAAGAATTAGTTCTTGAACGAGAGAATATGCTGGGCATGGGGAGGAAAAGTGAACAAGAGGATTTGGTGGGTTCGCTCTGCGAGGACCTCAAGGAAAGAAGGTGACACAGTAAACAACGATTTCAGGAACTTGAGCGGCAATTTCTCAGGGTCACTCCAGGCTTGGGTCAAGTCCGATTCTCAGCTAACTTAGTCTGAGACTCTCAAGCTTCGAGGATTTAAAATAAGCTAGTCATGCTTCGCTCTTTTATGCACTAAAGGCGCTTCTACCTCACGATGCAATGCCAGAACACCAGCGGCCTCGTTGCCAAAAAACTGATGCGAACGAATGGATCCGGCTGTGTATCAACTCACCTGAAAGATCATCAAAAGTGAGACAAAGTCAAACGGCGTTTCCACGGCAGCCGCAGCACATAAAAAGATCAACATATTAGGCCTCAGGCTAGACCACTCGCCATCCGAGCATCATAGTAGGTCAAAAAATGGTCATCGATTGTTGCTAAACATATCACAACGTCATACTCTCGAGATGGAGGAATCCCGTTGCCAAAACGCAACTCATACCGCATATGCTGCATATGCCGGAAGGGCCTGTTCCTTTCGTGGAGCATATGGATAAGGCTGTGTCGATAAAGAATCAGTGACCATGAGAATGGTCGGAAGACGGTACATCAACGCCATGTACGCACATTTGGAAGAGACTTCATAGGGTCCTGACTCTCAAATGATTCCGCATATATCGGGGGAAGCTGGGGCGGACGGCTCGGTATAAATGCCGTCGACGACATTGGCTCTGCTTTGCCGGTGTATCCGACCCGAAAAGCGAGCATGCAAAAAATAAAGAACATGATCAAAGCGGCTGCATCACGTTTTGATCAGCCCCTGAAAACAGATATGATGCATTTTACACATACCGATTGCGCCCACACAAGCGATAGCAAGGCCGCCATTACGGTTCGCCCATTGGCAAATATCAGTGTTGTCACTGAAAACATGCATATGTTACTTGCTCATATAATGTGGAAGATAGGAAACATACATAGTGATATGGCACTGTAAGTCAGCTCGTGCGCTCGGAATACTCGACAATAACAGCACTGCTGTGGCAGATATCAATGAAAAGCCTGGTTCAACCAAAGCCTGTTGTAAGCACCAGAATTTACAAATAACTTGAACAACTCACTCATCATCATTAACGTTAGTAGACCGAGGGAAATGTATATGCTATTAAACAACGACGAGAAACAAATGCAGTTGAAAACAAGAATTAAGGATTAAGAGAGGAAACGAAAGCAAAGTGAGTACCGCACAGCAGCACTAGAGAAACAGAACTCGCACAGAGTTTCATGATCTTGAGTGGTTGGTCGATTTACCTATGTTTGGATATGGCTGTGTAGAGGCTGTACACCATCAACCGTTCGCCCTGAACGCTAACCAAGATCTCAACATTCTCAGCATCGGACTGCATCCTCGTCAACGCAAAATCGCAAAGATATCGAAACGTTGAAATCTTTTTCAAGTTTCCCTTTATAATTTCAAGAAAATCATAATCACAAGCATCAACTGCGCTCAGTGATGTCTCATCATTTAAATCGAATTCAAATATCCGGTTTGTGTCCAATATATTACTGTTCGGCCAAGGGAGACTTGGAGACCCACCACCATGACGGTGTCAATTATCAATCGATCATTAACCACTGGGGCGACCACAGCCAACGTTCTTACATTTTCAATCTCTAACACTCGACTGCCACTGACACCTATAGATCATTCTTGTCAAATTTCATATTTTGGCCTGCCCCGACATCAAGGCGATAGCTTGAATCAGTAAGGGAACGTGATCTGCTCCGGATTATGCACTCATTACATGTTTGCGTCAGTGGGAGTTTCACACTTGGCTAGATCTTTTACCCAGGAAGCATATCGATATCATGGCTTGGGAGTCTGTTGATTCTCCGTAGCTTGTCCTAGTCCTACTCCCAGTACGCTGACGAGCCGAACTTCCTTGATTGAACATGTCCTTGAATGAATATCTCCCAACTCTGGATAGACTCGGAGGCACTGTTTCTCCCAAACTTGACGTTGCATCTGTAACCTTTCGATGGTTTGACTCATTCGCGCAAGTACTACGATCTGCAAATATAGACGATATCATATCACTATATCATTGACAGAGGATATGTTCTGGCGTGATATGCTTTCCCTCACCTGGGACTCCCGCACCTTCCAAAGCATCAACAAAGTTCGGCAATTCCTTACCAACCAACTTCCTCTGTTTCCGACTTGCAAACTCAGGAGACTCTGGCGAATTACAACAGTCATATGTAAGGGCAGCTCGAAACATACACTCAGGTTCGTGGGCGATTCTTTTCGAATCACGAGACCGACAGCGATACGGTGTTGGCCTTGAGATGACCCCGATGAAACATGCAGCTTGAGTAAGGAAGGGTGTGACGATACTTATAGAAAGACAGACATTGAAGAACATGTAATGAAGCTAACGCACTTGCCGATATTAGAACACAAACAGGATGGGCACAAATCATCCTGTTGTGCTTTTGAGTTGATGGCTTAAAAGTGTAGTGCAGTGTTCCAGGCTGTACAAACGACAAGCGTACCACAACAAACAAGTGAGAGGCATGGAAAGATGAGTAAAGGTGACACGATTTCATTACAAGGAGTCGACCAACGACCTCGCTAAGTACTTACAATGTGATAGACACGAAACCGGTCGTCCATTTGATAGCCGACTGAGTCCATCTCGGACCTTACCTTGGTCCATGGAAGCCAAACAACGCGTCGTCTAAATTGGTCGCGAATTTCGAACGCGAAAATCCTTTTCCTCATCCTTAATTTACCTTCTCTTCACCTCTTAGAGTAATAGTCTTGATCTTACTCAATTCAAACATGGTTGCATATGTTCAGCGTCCTGCTCCATCGTTTACCGCTCCGGCAGTAGTGGAGGGTGCCTTCAAAGATGTTTCTCTAGCTGACTTTCTGGGACAATGGTGTGTCTCTTTGTGCACTTTCCTTTTCATGCAACTCAAACCAAGCCTACCTTTTGAACAGGGTTGTTCTGTTCTTCTATCCTATGTAAGCTCTCATTGAATTCTTTTTTTCGACGCGTAAACCTGAATTCTTATAGGGACTTTACCTTTGTATGCCCAACGGAGATTCTTGCGTTCAATGATGCCTTGCCAAAGTTCAAAGAACTTGGAGCTGTCGTCCTTGGTATGTTACGCGTAATCTAGGGCTTAATTAATTTTTTGAGTCATTTGGTGTGCCTAGGTGTCTCCACGGATTCGCAATATTCTCACTTTGCATGGGCACAGCAGCCACGTAAACAGGGAGGAATTGGCCCCGATCTTAAGCTTCCCCTGATCGCTGATAAGAACATGTCCATCTCGCGCAACTATGGTGTTCTTATCGAGGAAGAGGGAATTGCACTGCGTGGTCTGTTTTTGATCGACCCCAAAGGCATCACAAGGTAAAACAATATTTTGATTTGACTGTATACATATCAACTAACCTCATTTAATTCAAGGCAAATTACTGTCAATGACCTACCTGTCGGACGCTCAGTCGATGAGACTATCAGGCTTATCGAGGCATTCCAGTTTGCGGTAGGTTCCATTTTTGTGCTTTCCTAGCTTAATTTCACGAGCTATATATCTACAGGATGCCCACGGCGAGGTTTGTCCTTTGGGATGGACCAAAGGCTCTAAGACTATTAAACCGAATCCTGAGGGTGCCAAAGAATACTTTGCTACCGTACCAGAGAGCGTTGGAACAAACGGAGTCAATGGACACGTCAATGGCACCGCTAACAAGCGTGCTCGCACTGACTGAGGCTTGGTTGATTGCGTTGCATCGGACGAGGACCTGTGAACAGGACAACTAGATTATGGAAATCTCATCTAGATTATATTCTCATCCACACAATACTTATCGCAAAGCACTTAACACTCAATCGTACATATTTACAGTGATTGTCAATTACTTGGTTCACTTCAGACATACAACTAGATTATAACAGTTGCCTACTTTTATTCCACGTCCTACCTGATTTCCACTTTCCTTTCTTGCCAGTCCTCTTTCAGTCTGGCTTCCACTAGCTGATCCAAATCCTTGACAAGAGGCACTGCTACATTGACAAGCCTTAACACTTCATCCGGAGCGGTTGGAATTCCACCCGCTTTTTGCAGAACACATATCTCACGCTGCGCGTTCATGGCTATGCTAAGAAGACCTGTGCTGAGTCTTTGTTCGAGAAGTGTTGGATCGACAACCGGACGTGTAGAAGGATCAGGAAAAAATGCAAATGTGAGGCAGAACGGCGAATGATGGATGGCTAATGGGATTGGAGCTCTTTCCGTCGGATCATGCTAAAAATGAGCAGTCAATTGGTGCATCCACTAAAGCATAACACATGAGGACATACAATAATGACTTCGTCGCCAATTACTTCAATTTCTGGCCTTCGAAAGTGCTTGAAAGCTACTATTCCGGCGAGGCATGCACAGTCAAGCATATTTCCAGCATCTGCTATGCAATGGATTGTGAGGCGAAGATGCCATACCTAGGATTGCATTCATTGGATGTAGGCAGAGAATCGTTTAAAAATGCGGCTTACACGCTGCCCAGATAAGATACAAAGAGATTCCTTGTCAATTGCATCACTCCTCCGGAGAACTTTGTCCAACATTCGCGATATTGAGATCTCTTCTTCTGAAGGTCTGGAATTGTATCAAATGTTGATAACTGTTGATCTATGCGGCGTATAATCACATACCTACCGACCAAGTTCGTAGTCAGATGAAGCCATGGGAGATATCTCGGAGTGGATAGTGACTATTCCTTCGAAAGGACGTTCCGGAAGGGGTTTGACCATTTTAGCATCTACCTGAGCAATGACGCTGCAAGAACATGAGAAAAGAAGCTAGAAGAAAAGGGTTAGGAATACCGCGTCTTCCCCATTGCGCATTCTACCCAGCCCAGTTCTGGCCCAAAGTTAATGCTGGGTGTGCGTAGATCCAGGAATCCTCGGCCATCCAGACGCAATGACTGCTTCAATGCATCATATGTAAATTCCTTCTCAGGTATTGATGGTGATGGTGGTCGCATTTGTTATATTGATTGACCAGGACTTCGGATTTTTTACCCCCTGCGTTCACCGAGATGAAGATCACGACTAGGAGAAGATCACTTGTGTGTAGTAGAGAGGAAAAGACACCCTTGAGTTGAGACGCCCTCAGACACTGGCGTTTAAAATTGCCCGAAATGGACTTTGATTTATCTAATCAACAACGATCGACCTTTCACAATTTCTTCATTGCATCGACACGATTATGGTTCGACTTATCACACATAACCTTTTAGCGTGCCATGTCAAAGGATGCACCACAAACAATTTCCCTCTGACCTTCCAAGACGTTCAGATCGAACTCCAGGAAGCCGAATTTAACCCTGAATTCGTCAGGAACCTCCTTTCGAGGCTCGACTGGGCTGCTCTCGTAGATGCAGCGAAACAAGTTCGTGAAATATTACTATTTTTTGTCACTATAGAGATTAAAATCAATACTACTGCCAGGTGGGCGACACATCTCTTCCCCCAGAAGAGCCGGAGATGATGGACGATGACCTCCTCAAAAAACTTCATCATGTGCTCCTTGAAGTGAGTGGTGTCTGTTTTGAACGCTTCAGAAATCAATTGAACTTGAGCTTGAATTGTATAGATACATGTAATTGAAGGCGCGATGACCTGTCCTAACTGTAAACACGTATATCCGATCTCAAATGGCATCCCGAACATGGTGAATATGTGATCTTTCAGTTTGTTTGCATAACCTGATGGTTCTTCATAGCTTCTTGCAGAGCATGAAATCGGTTAAATTGCCTCATGTTGTTAGTATGGTCTCGTGTTGCTCTTCAATAGCTTCAATTGTCAGAGCTAGTACTCACGACGACGGATTGTATCAGCTCGCGAGAGCCGATGTTCCCATTGCAACCTTAAGCCCCGATCAAGGTTATGTTGGTGTCAGGTATCCCAAGGATTATCTATTATCTTCTGAGTGCCAATAATACATCATTTGAACAATAATCTTGCTTTCCCCTTGTCTGTTGTACGGTTTGTGACTTACGCGTATGGATTTTATCATCAGACAGAAAGAGACAACGTGAGCATCCGAGTTTCCTTCAACATCTCCATGACATCGGTTCTTGATCGAAAACGACTATGATAGCGAGTTATTCCTTACAATTATAAGACACACATTATGTACGTAGTGGGGGTATATAGGGGGTATTTCAACAGGTAAGTACCAGCAGATGCCAGGAATAAAAAAACAAACCAAGATCAAGATATACAAATGAGTGGTAGAGGTCGTATAATGTCTGACTTCTCACACCTTTCGGCGAAACCAGATACCATATATTACACTTTCTGCATCTTCCTCTTCAAATCCTTGGACGATCCCACTAGATGGAGCAGTGCTGAAGGTAAAAGCGATGTCTTTGAGCGATGGGCACTGTTTTGTCCACAGTTTAGCGTGCATTTTCTCAGCACCTTGTCCCACAAATTCTTGCGTCAACGCTTGACCCAGTTGCGAGGAGATGGACATCGCAAGTGATGACCGCGTTGAGCTTGTAGGCGATGGAAGAGGCGGAAAGGGAAAATTATGGGGAAGAGCAGGCAGTGACTGGGTTTGAGGTGACCGACAAAGCGTAGTGATTTTGAGCTTGCGAAGGCCGCGGAAGCGGGACATGACAGAATCAATAATTTTATATAGAATCTGGAGTTTCGATGTCAGAAAAAAACTATGAATGAACTATGCACGAAGTGCGAAAATTCTCACATCAGCAGCTTCCTCATCTGTCCATTCAGCTTCGACCTCCAGTACCGTAAGAGGTGCAGTGTTTTCGGAGGGGTTGTCAGCTAATGCAACCCCAACTGCTCCCAGAAATTTCTCTGCAGTTCTTTTATCTACTTCTTTACCAAAGACAACCTTCATCTCAGAGACACCCTTCAGAGCACGCGCAACTGCAGCAGGGCGTAATCCAGTGTAGAGAGTGGAATGTATGTCCAGCGTAATACGATGGAGAGGAGTCCAGAGTAGGTTGGCAATCGTGATTGCTAACTCGGGTGGCGCTTGTACGGATTTGAGAGACTTCAAGAGTATCCTAGAAGTTTGAAGGGCAATTGGGACTTTCTTTATCTTGACATCAGAACTACCAGGAGGAATATATGGCGTTTCATTGAGGGCATGCATGTCGTTCACGGAATCCATGAGATTCGGGAAGGAGAGAGATGAAAGTTGTGGATAGTATGGAAGCGAGGTGAGGATATCGGTTTGTTCCTTCTTTGTCAGGGTGCGCGACGTAATGGTCAACTGTTGGAGGCGGCTGATATTAATGTTTTGAGGCAATGTAGCTTGGACTAGCACTGATGGAAACGAAGGGACAGAGAGGGCAACGATATTGCGCATCTTTCGCAGAGCAACGAAAAAATCGGATTCATGTGTTGGATCGGCAAGGGCGGTATCATCGATAGAAGCCGGCCAACTATGACATATGAATGTGTGGACAATTTCAGCCAGTTCTTGGTTTGTAGCGAGGACGTGAAAAAGGGAGTCCACGCGTTCACTATGAATTACCGACGAGTCGAGCGTAGTATACAGTGATATGCGCGCAACGGTACAAAGAACACGCGAAACAAGCGCAACAGAGGGAAGATCGTTCGGTGGGAGGGAATGCAAGACAGAGGCTAAAATTTCGTCTGGAAGTGCGCAAATAGGACTATTCCTAGTTGTTGGATGTTTTGCATCCCTCCCCCTTATCGTCTCCGAATAGTCTCCGGAGGGCACGAATGGGTATGTATAAGGCGGTTCGACTTCGAGTGAACTGGCTCTGCGTCCCAAGCCGCTAGGTCTCCTTATATCCGGGGACACGGGTGATGAAGAATTACTGGAGGATCTTGAAATGCGTCCAGAGTTTGGGATGGCTATATGACTCTGAGGGCCATATCTTGATGGATTGGATTCGCGCTTCTTGCGTGAAGAAAAGAGTGTGGTTACACGTTGAAAAACACGGTCTGAGGAGGTTTGCTTTCGTATGATCGGGGTATCCGCTAACCTGGAATTTGGTGGAAAATTCGCTGGCTCGTTCAATCCGCTAAGCGCTGAACTGCGACGAGAGAGGAAAGGCATTAGTATGAGAGCTCTTGCATAGCACGGTGGAGAAAGAAAATTTAGAGTAAAAGTTGGTCAATCAGTATTTATACATGAACCTTACACACCCGATCTGATACAGTTTGCGTTTACCCAGGGCTATGATTTTGTTGTGAGGAAGAATCTGATGGGTCTGGGAACTCTTGGTATCAAGTAATGCTGCCGTATGACTATACCGAGCATTTGGATTGAGATTTATACACCAGAGGTAGGTAAAGCGCTCCGAGTCGTCATTGTAAGATAGGATCGTAAGTAATCGTGATAAGTCATAAGTGATCATAACAGACAAATGGCTCTGGCAGTCGACCACCGTGTAACTACAGACTAATTATCCGTAAACACATAGTGCATAAAGACCGATATAAGAACAGCTGGGGAAAGCGGAAGCTATTCATGAAGAAGCGAAGCGCCAAACGTAAAGCGGACTCGGACGCAGAACTCCAAAACGACATTCAAACAATACTTTGGCAATAAAGTCGGAGACAGCATACCTAATGTGCGCATCAAAGACGCATGAACATGTGTGTGTTATAAGGTGGTGGTAGCTCTATTATGGGAGCTTGTGGTCCCCTATCGATTACCCCGTTTCTTTGCTGCAGATTGGGAGCTAGCCGTGAAGGACGAACCGGAACTCGAGGCTCCAAAGGCAATTGAGGTCGCGATCTATTTGCAATGCGCTGACGGGATGTCTTGGTTGGAGGATTGGGCACCGATGCAAGAGGAGGAGAGGCGGGAGCTGTGCTTTCGATTAAGTTGGGTAAGTTCTGTGCTCCAGTATGTCTGGAAGCTCCCGAATGATATAGTACGACCTGATCTGTGGACTGTGGAGACGCTGGTCTACTTATAGGCAAGGAGGAAGCGGTGTGGCGTCTGGAGATAGACAGACCCATGAAAGGTCTCGCCGCGTATAGTTCACGATGATGAGCTTTTCTCCTACTGGTTCGCCTTAACCACCATCTTGTGAGAAGGATGACCGCGATAACACTCGAACATATAAGTATAGCCCCTATGATAGCGTCGTTCCTCCTGCAAATAGTTCCTAAGATCAGTTGTGTGATTTCAAGGAGCAAATCACTAACTCTGAAACCGTCTGTGGCGGGAGACTACTGCGGATTGAAGACAGATAAACATAAGATACACCAACAGCAGTGACGATAAAACACATACATTTCACGTGTCGTTGAGTTGATCTCCACATAACTTAAACCAATCATAGTCCGGTTAGAACTGGCCAAGGGGTTGTTAGTTATTACAAGAGAGTGCTCTCCCTGCTCGAGCGCGCCGTTGAAATATATCAGGCCCGAAGAGACGTTTTGTTGCAAGGTGTTAGGAATTAATGCAGAGGGGGATCCACCGTCCACACTGACGAGATAAGAGGCCTGAGCGGGATTAATCGGCCCGTAAACAGCTACACTGATGCCTTTCCTCAGGAGTCAGAAATTGATAGATTTTACATTCAACATTCAAGGGTATCACCCTAAGTTTCGTCAATATTTCGAGCTGTTTAAAAATGATCGTGAAAACTAACTGTGAAGTTTAACTTAATGACACCAGTAGCAGCATTTGTTACACTGGCTGTGGCATTAAAAGAATGGTCCGCGGTTCAGAAAATCAAAGCGTACCGAAAATCAGGCTGAGAATTCCAATCTTCGTCCGGCGACGTGCTAATATACTGTATATCCGATTCTGAGTAGTGCACGGTACGCGGAACGAGGTCTTCATTAGTGTAAGTTTCAAATACGAGCTGCAAATAAGATCGAGTCAGACACAAGAGTATAAGAAGCTGGAAGTTCGCACGTAATCTAAATCCAAAATATTCTGTTCATCATCTTCACTGATGTTTGTCAACTCGATGGAGTGTGTGCCAGCTGTCAAATTTCGGCTCCCGTGAAGCAGATAGTTGGCTTGGGAGGTAGAACCATTCTGGAACCCCGGATATTGACAAACTTTACCGTCTACAACGACTTTGTATGCACCCAGTGTTGGCCGGTATCCACCATATAGCCTATCGATCAATGAAGGTGCTTCAGCACACGCGGTAAGTGTGTTGGCTCACCAAACGCCCGTTCCGCTCCAAGAAAATGAGACTGAAGCTTGGCCTTGTGATGCACTTGTAGCATGGTAACTCTGGGTAGCGTAGTCGGAAAGTAAGGGATCCTGTGGCAGTGCTTCTGACCACAGAGCTTGTGGAACATAGAGAAGCAAAGGACTAAAGTTCGCCACTGTAGTGTTGAAGTACATGCTTTACGCGCCAATGCCACTCAAACCAATGGAGGAAGAGCATCGATGACATTTTGATGATGCCGTCAATTAAATAGCGAGCACCAAGATCTCCCCTCAGGATAAATTACACCACGATGTTGAATCAGCCCGACCTTGCCATCATGAAGCATTGCACTGCAAGAGCTTGAAGTAGATCCTGTGTGGGAGTCCATGCCATCGTTTACTGCCTCCTGGTCACCATGTTGATATTTCTAACTTTGGCGAACGATATAATTAGAGAACGCGATAAAAGGCAGTTCTACGGCGACTCACTAAATGACCAGATACATCGCTTGGTGAAGATACTTATTCCTCCAGTGGTGAGGATCAATGTGGCGGATAGGTTAAACTTGAAGCATTAACGAAATTGTCTATGATCAGGTACAAATCTTCAGCTTCACTAATACGACTTGAGAAATTTGCTTGGAAAGCTGTGGCAGATACTTGTCCGCCAAATATCTTCGTGGGTGACCTCGTTAGAAGATAAGCTCAGTTCTGGCTCTGTGTGATATGATCTGTCTCGTTAGGTAGCATCAAGAGAGCGCCGCCGTGCTTCCTGATCATCATGTGTTCGAAGATCGTGTTTCAAATTCCAAGACGGATGATCTTGAAATGGCGCACTGACTCGGACAAGTTGACTCTGCCCGATGGTTTGCAGTCATGGGAAAGGAAATTCGCTTCGAACTCGATGGCGCATCTACTGATGGAGAACGACGAGAATATCAAAATTGGGCCATCGCACGGTAGATATCGCATAGTTCACGGTATGTTTGCGCAAAATGTCTTCTAAAACTTGAAGAACGTCATGTTGTGCAAAAGGTACTTGGCCTACTACACTAGCAACTTCATGAGCTCTCTTGTATCTGTTTGATCGCAATACTTGTAACCAAATTGATACATACTTTCATACTCTATTACCAATGACTTCGCGAGGTTTTAAGTTAATCAACCAGAGCCTGAGGATGATCAAGCAGGATCAAGCTTATCATAGCGAGCCACTGGCATGCATGCGCATGTGGGATGACGTGGGATTTTGGGAACGCGATCACGTGCAGACCTTCCGTATACATACACTGATACAGAGCGCACCCGGTTCACCTGTGGCACCCACTGGCACTCACTACTATATCATTGCCAACTTGCAAAGCCCAGCGTTATCGTGGCCAAGTCTTCAACCTGTTCTTAGTATTCATGTTTAGGACCTCCCAAGTTCGTGGGATGCGTTTGCCCGCACAACCGGACTTCGCTACATACTTAGAAATGTTGGCATCTCCAGGATCATCTATATATGGTAGATTTTTACACTTCCAGTCTACATGTCCAACGCAGATCAGACCAGATATAAATTCGCGGGAGCCTCCGTTATAATTCTTTCGACACGAGGATACTGAAGCGGAAGTATGGCATCACCATCTACTCTTATGTCCGACAAAGTCCAACTTTGCTATCGGTTATCGAGAGGTCGTTGATCCCCGATCACTTTGCGCATGCGGAGGTATGGATCTCTGACGAGATTCCTACCTGAGATGGATTCATCATTCCGCTTTTCAGCGCTCAAAACCTGAATACGGCCACGGTTTCAGCGTGGTGACCGTGAGTAGGATAGGCTCTATATATGATCACTAGATGCGTGGACGCACGCTTAATCTTGGCCGCAGCGGCGGGTTGCTGAACCTGAAGTAGATTATACTACCGCATTCGACTTAATTTCTAACTATCGTTATACACAATAATCGTACAGAAATCCATGTGTCACGTTTACCATGTGCTAGGTCTTCAATTTATGAAAATCAGAAGAATTCAAGAGGATAGGCATAATGGAACACTCACCCAAACGTGCCACTCTCGGGGATAGGGAGCAGGGCAGCACCCTGCCCATCTGCGGTCTTTAAAAATACAGTATTGCCCCACCATGTCTGAATGGAGTTCAAACCGATTGTCCCGTTTGCGGGGTATTGCAGAATAAAGAAGATGAGGATGATGGATACGGCTACACCTGAATCCATAGCAGCGGAAAGGACATCTATAACGAAAGGGAATTACTATGGCCCGAGACCCCTGAGTCAATCTAGTGGAACTCACAGTTATACTTCGTCCACCACGAGAAATGTCTCCGCCTGATGACGTATTGGAAGATGAATCCGACAATCGCCCATGGTACATAATTCAGGGCACTTGCAGGGGGAATTGCGCCAGTGCCCGTGAAGATAACGGGGAAACTATTTAGACGGCTCAGCATCGAATTTGATAGATACATATCAATCCACTAAAAAGACTTACTTGACATAGCGCACCCAGCTATTAGGCCACTTGAGCGAGATAAGCCAAGCGACAGTCGGGCATAATGCGCCGATAAGGAAGAAATACACCAATGCTGTAGAAAATTGTTTAAAAACAAAACAAACCACAGGTGATCACACTCACCATTATAAACCTGACCACCGGAGAACTGTCTCTGGGGCCCAATAACTCCCCAAATGAAACTGGCAGTCCCAAATACTTCGGTGTTTGGACAAATGAAGCCATCCTTTTGGGTTGTGCTACACATATCCTCGATATTTGTGAACATCCACGCTTGCACTCCAAGTTGAACAGTGCCAGCGATAACAGCTGCGACAACTTGACCCCAGAACATAGTGCGAGGAGGAATCTTCATGTAATGGCCGAGTTTGAAATCAGAGGCAAATGTGAGGGCTACGTGCTTATAGTGAGGAAAAAAATCCAAGCGGTGCAATAGGAAGGGGACAGACCTTGGGACATTGTGATGTATCCCCATGTCTTGAACATCATCATGGCAATCGGGCGACCAGGGAGAGCATAGCCAACCACCAATTCGGTGATGACACTGGAGGAAAATTAAGCTACGTTTTGAAACAATAATTAAAGAGTCTTCACTTAAGCCCAACTTGTTGGTTGGTAATAGCTTGAATCATCCCAATGGGAACAACATAGAAGAATGCTACGCATCGAATTTAAGTTTCAGTGGGTACCAATTGATCCAAAAGGCAACCTACCAATTAATAATGACAAAACGAACGCCCACACGGGGAACTCGGTATGCCAAACTTCGATTGAGATAACGCCAATGACGAACATCGTAACTATATAAAATCCCAGTGAGATAAGGGAATCAGTACGTAGGTGCCATTGACACGTACTAAAGATGATCATGTACCACCATTCCGGTACTTGAGGATATCTGGACATGAGTCTTGCGTGAATGTCTGGCTGTTCATGCATTGAACGTCTGCTTTGAACCCAGATTTGTTTCCGGAAGAATAGGAATGCGTGCATTAAAGTGGCAGTGATCGAAGCAAACGAAAGTCCGTAGGACATCGCAAATGTTGTCCTGTCGATAACGTATCAGATAGCGAGCATATATCCAATCATCAATGTAACATACGACAAGAATAAGGGGCTGTATGCCTCATAGGCGGCAAGATTGAGAGAGGCGTCTGCGTTCGTGATTCGGGTTACATTATAAGCGGCGCCTGTGTTATCGTAGGATGTTCGTGACGACATTCTACAGCATGCCAAAGGTCAGGAGCTCATCAAAGTAACGAATAGAATGGAAACGCACGGCATGTACTTGCTATACCAAGTGTTGGTGTAGTACAAAGTGGGAACGAGGAACCCTAGTGTTTAAGCTTGAGTTTTACAGCAATAAAGAGTACGTAGAAATCCGTCACTTACAGAAGAAAAATACGAAGCCAACAGCGACATTAGCCTCGGCCCACCATGGCGTAGCCAGAGGACTTCCTAAAATTAAAGAGATGTTCATACAAGGACTCCCAACTTGACCAGCATACTCACCAATGTAAGTGATTTGCGCCCAATCAAAGGTAATTAAACTCATGCCCATACCGCTCACATAGCCAAACATTTGGTTGACTATGATGTTATCTGGAGCAATCCAGCATACCCACGAGAAGTACGACACTGCCTGGAAGAGGTAGCCAGGGACAAAGTACCAGATGACTCCAGCCGACCATGCATAGAAGAAGAATCGCTCGCGAGAAATGCCTCCACGAGTACCCATTCCAGCGTAAGTCTGTGATCATAGCGATTAGTGTGCTGAAGGAGATCGAAATCACGAAAGAGGCCTACTTGTGCATGGAGAGTATTGAATAACGCGCACGTGACCAGATTAGCAGGCCAAACTTTTATCCACAAAATTAAACATAAACTACAAAGGTAGAAGTATAATTGAAACGTACTCATGGACGGGGGTTGGACAAGGAATCTCCGAAGAATTCCTCCGATGGAAAAGCCGATTAACTGGGTGGACATTACAACCATCCATTGGTCTGGATAATAATAGCAGAGATATGACCGTAGGTATTCGGAACGATAAGCCCCGGACGCCGCCAGATGATATCATGAGATATTGTTGCAATGAGGGCGGACCGATAAATGGTTGGGGAGATGAATTGACCCGCGAGTGCCACCGAAAGGTACACGATTGACGAAATGCGGAGAGAAAAAATCAATTATAGATGTGAAAATCCGAGGATAAAAGAAGGAATTGTCAGTCACCAATATAAATGATTTGACTGCACTCACAGCTGAAATTGTACATTTGGCCATAGTATACACGTTGAACAGCAACAATGTCGGTCTGTGAACAAAGGATATATATCTGAACTGGGTCAAAGAATGTATCGGAACATGTTTTACCGCATATGCACTGTAAGCCCCCACAGTTGCCATGATCGTCACTAGTACGTGCTCCTTTATAGCAAAGGGGCCAGGATTGAGGGGTACACCGAAGATGCGCCAGTTGGGCACGACCTTAAAATTTATTTGAACGGTCGAATTAGCTCCATAAAGTGGCAGAAAATTTGATACGGAATATGGCTACGGATTATTGTGAAATTGACTTACCTTAGCCCATGCCCGACCGACAGGGAAGGATAATAGCTGCGCAGCGATGGAAGAGATGGTAACAGAAGGATATCGGAAGTAGAAGAACTGATTTAAGCCAGCGATGAGGATAGCCCAAGCAATGCCTATCATTTTCGTTAACGGCTGCACAAACAAGCTGACAAAAATACATACCCATCACCCAAGCACGCAAACTATTGACAGGGATATCTGGGTCATCGGTATTGGCCACAGCAGATCGCACCTCAGGGTACGGAGAGTCATCCTCTGGATCACACAATTAATGCTAGGAATTTTGAACTCCGGATTAGAATTTACCTAGAACACCGACAAGCGCATTATCACGATCGATATTAGGGTCGTCGAAGTCCGCAATGGTCTCGAGGACAGCCTCTGTAAATCGTTCAGTATTGTATTTTCCAGCGAGCGGCAGCGTTCCAGAGCGCACCTTCTGCTTTGACATCGGTCTTCTCAAAGTCTGTCGGGCTATAGCGACTTTCCTCGTACTCTCCGGACATGTTGGACTAGTGGAGTGGTAGTCCCTGGTGTAGGGATATAAGAGGGACCGCAGAGGAAGTGGGAACCTGGGGGAATCGAGAGAGGCACTCTCGCCTTATTGTATCCCCCTCGGGTGCAAATTCACAGAGATCCATACAGATACAGATAAGACGATACTCATGCGGATGGTATTTTCGATTGGAGTATTTGGGGATGCCTTTTCCGTGGCATGAATGTAGGTAGAGAGGAACCGCGCCATCTGGAACCGGCTGGGAATTTCCATTCACAACAACGCCGTTCCATGTACGAGGATACTTGGCGTTAAAATTCGCGCCTGTTTTGGTTCCCGAAACTGTTTCAAGCACGATGAGCATGAGGAACCACAGGGGAAAACGAAAGAAGATCTTGTATTAATAGCTTTTCGGTGAGAGACACAGTCTTGGGCTGCGTTATCTTGATCGGAGGTATGTATTTGCGTGCACAAGCTCACATAGCATGTACATTCAGCGAGCAAACTCAGTAACAACCATGCAGAGATAGCAGAAGGGTGGATAATTAAGGTCTTGTGAGCCGCTCGTGAAATTATTGCGCCGAGAATTCGAATGAGAACGCCTATCCGGTACCCGGCAAGAAAACATTTGCCCCACGAGCTCAATAAGCAGTAGTGCTTCGGTTCGTGATGGGGGATTAAACCGCTTACCATGGTGTTGCCATCGGTAGCGCGAGGTGCAAAAGAACTTGGCCAAGTATCATATGTAGGGCTGTTTCCGTAAACAAGTCTCCCATCTCAGCACTTGGATGCTGAGCACATGTAGCTGTTACTTCGAATCAATGCCGCACTTCAATGGCATCTTGCTGGAACCATCTGACGCCATATTGTCGAAGTTCTGGCCAGTAGGTAAACTATTAAATGGGGCAAGGATTGTGCAAGTACTCACAAGAGCATAACCGATGCTTCATTTTTTCTTCATTGGAAGTGCTGCGGCCGTCCACTCATTACCGTCATGGAAGTTGAGCCTGGCTTCTCCATACAAGCTTAGTCTGAATGCTGAAATCAGCATGATCCTTGCAACACAACAATCCGACTTGGGACCACTACTACTAGGACCGGAACGTCACGGTGCAAGAAAGCGCAGGTTGTCAATATGTACAAAAGTGAACTAACTTTAGTTTATTTATATACGCTACCCACGTCTCATGACCACTGCATCCGCTGGATGACGAAGAACACCACTCAAAAAGGTAAAATACACATCGAGTTATTGAATTCACGGAGCAGAAACTAACCAGCTTCATGAATTGGATCTCTCTGTCTCAAGCACTGCCGTGAACAGTTGCTCTTATCACCTTTTGGCCGAAATGGTCGTTGGCCCCATCTCAGCGGTATCTTGCTATTATTGTGATACAGAGTCTCACCGCACACAAAGGCCGATATCATGATAAGTCAGTACACTATCGTGGGTATTGAGGACAGCAAGGAAGATTTTGAAGGAATACCTTGCTGGTCTCGGGTACTAAATGAATAGCGACAGGGAGGCTGTTGTATGCCTCCGTCAGCGAATTGCCAGCAGAGGAACTCTCGCACGAAGAATACAGGACACCTAGACCCAAACCGCACGTTAATCACTGCAACGCTGAAAAGCTTTGTGGGTTCCTTTTCAACAGTGTATACCAAGGCCAGTGTGATATCAAAGAAAGGAACGTACAGCCAGACCAGTGATTACATTTGGGACTTGGTGTTTCAGCCCGATATCCTGGTTCAGGAACAGAGCTCCCGGCGGATGCGCTATCTATGCGGTAGCATTCACCTAGTTATGGTTGGTAATGCGTTAGCGGTTTTCCAGAGACATCAATTGATTAGTCGCACCGTCGTTTCCCTGGCATCAGCTTGCATTGCGCATCACAGCATTACCATGTGAAACTATGCCTATCTTCCTGTTCCAAAGTTTCATTGAGATTCCCTTGAATAGATTAGATGCATCAGCGCCAGTCAGGTTCTTAACAGTTCTTGACTGATGTGACCTGACAATGTCAGATTGCCCTTGAATCGGATCACAGGAGAATTATGACCTGAAGGTACGGGGGAGAATGCAATACACGATTATAGATGCACGAGATGAGCATATTTAACACGAATAAGAACAATATATGAGCTGTTATATGTAGAAAGTCGGAGATAACGACGGGGTTTTTCAAGCTTGAATTATCGGTAATCAGGGAACTTCGGAGAGTTGGATTTTAAAGTTAGGTGATGTCAAGTAAAAGTTAGATAAGGCTTACTTATGCAATGACCACCTTATGATCATTTTGCATCCGCCGATTGAGTGTTTCGGAGAGGTCGAGGTACTGGCACAACTATCTGGGATGGCAGAGATGAAGGAGGAACAGAGGAAGGGGGGTCAACAACCGTGGAAGAACTCGAATCCTCCTTTCGCAATGACGACGAGGACGGAGACGGGTCGCCACTCTTCTTCTCTTTCATCTTTTTGCTCTGTTCTGCATCTTTTGAGTCCTCTCGTTGACGTTTGAGAGTGTTGGGTGTAGACTCTTGAGTTGGAGCAGTTTTGGCACCAATTTCTTTGATGAACGCGATTAAAGTTTTTGCGACACGGCCGTTCATTCTGATATCGACATGCTCTTCTCGGACAAATGTGCGCATCTCTCCTATTTTCCCGGCAAGCTGTCGTGGCGTAAGTTTGTCTTTATGAGCCGCGATTAAAAGAATTATTGTTATGAATTCGACAGGTGATACACGCCATCCTTCTTTCAAGAATGACGAGTGCATCGATTGATCCGCCACCAGGCTAGATAGAATGCGAAAAACGTCATGGATGCCGCTCAAGAATTTCTCGCTGGTCGATAGGTCTTCATCCTCATCATCCTCAGAGGCCTTTTTCTTGCCTTTGGTTTTGGCCTTGCTTGTGGAATTGTGAAGCCAAGCCTCGACCTGGGGCAAAGTGCCTATGGACGTCAGGGTGGGATATTTGGCTATCGCGTAAAGAGCTTGAGCGACGCATCGGAAGTCAGCGCCACGGGTTCGGTCCCAATCGAGTGTCTCGCCTCCAAGGGGCTTGTCTTGGGCAAAATATTGGGTCTGTATGGTACGCACGAATGATGCCATCGGAGTAGCAAGAACTTGTAGCTTTTCTGTGGAAAAGATATGACTCCATAAGGACCGTAAATGACATCATCAATACAAGTGCTACCTGCTGGTGTAAGCGCCATACCCAATTGCACTCTCTATACAAAGGTTTTGTTTAGCCATGATAAAAACAGAATGGATGTCACGAACTTGGAATATTTCACGTTCGTCGCTATCCAGCAGGTCTTGATATTCTATGCAAACAATCTGCTTATTCGCAAACTGTCGACGATATTTTTCAGGTAATAATTTCCCTAAAGTTTTACTGGATTGCGAGGATGAAGTAAGCTTATACCAGTATTTGTCATTTGAAGATCTTAGGCAACATAATCAGCAATGACTCGGGGGATAAACAGATGAAATTAGCGCACGGGTCTTTATCTGGTGTTTAGGAGATGGGGAGATTCAGTCGAGTGCCACTAAAGCTATCAAAAACACTAACGAGGTATCTGCGCCATCGGAATGCATAAGTAAACTTCAGAGTATCAAGAGGGATTAACATACCAAACCATCCATAAACCTTCACGATGGTAATATTATGTCATGTTTGCAATCACTATCAAGATAGAGCAAAGCACACCTTTGTATTGAAGTAAGGCGCTGTTTCCCATCAATACATGTCTTGATTTCAGCCCCGTCTTCGAATTGATGTGACACTTTGCAACGGGGATAAGCAAGCGGGCGCATGAAAACGCGTAGGCTGTGGCATACCGAAGATGATCGGCGGAATGTAGAAATTACGAAAGACGGAGTCTATGAGACCAATCTGCTTTGTTTCGGGCCATACAACATCTGAATTTCGATAAAACCACTCAGAAAGGTAGTTTACACAGGATGGACGCCACTGTACCTCGCTGATACTCCGGCTCTAAATCAATGTCACTGCTAATGATTTGCTCTGGCGAAACACGACGCACACGGGTATAAGTATCACATCACATTCGCAATAATAAGTCGCGTCAACGTACCATACAAAGCTTGTGCTGTATAAGTTGTCGCTCGAGGTAGTTTCAAGACGTTTTTGAGCTTGTATCCACTAGATTTATCCTCCCCTCTGCCTCTCCTCTTGCTGGACGAGGGTGTAAATTCATCAAAACCTTCGTAGTCGCTAGCATCCGAGTCGCTTTGATCAACATGAGCCATGCTGATGGATGGTGTTTCTTTCAGCGCGATGTCTTCGCAAACAGTAGTTGAGGAACCACCAAGAAATGAAGAGTCTTAGTCGATGCCACTACGAAAGCTGTGGAACCGCGGCAATAACCGAGAACCCTAACCAGGCCCTAACCCTACAGGTGGTTTACAAATGTGAGTATCCTTGAAGCTTGAAAAAGCTTGATCCCTCCTCATCCCTTCGCCCTGACGTCTGAATACATAGTCTTACGTTGTGGCCACAACGTTCATATTCAAAGTGATATCCCGACGTTTTTCGACGGCCTCAAGGAGGTTGCGGTTAACCCAAGCACCTTCGGTCATGTCTCGCGATCGCGGACGCTCCAGGCGGCCCTTTAGACACGACAATCGGAACGCACATAATGACTACTCCCAGGAGCCATACCATACCTCAAATTCCCGCTCATACCATCCTTATGGTCATGCTTATCGATCAAATTCCTCCTACGATTCGTACAACAGCTACACGCAAAATGGGCATTCGTCTGGATTCAATTATTGGCGTGGAATAGATCCGTATTCAAGTTCCAATGCTAGTTTGTATCAGCCTGCTGCCTTTGATGCATATAGTTATACCAGAAGAGAATATGGTGGTGAATATGCCTACCAGCGTCCTGCAAGAGGAACAAATACCAATCCTCGCAGGGAGTACCATGCCGAAGCCAGTTCATCATCGGCTCCTTTACTTACCGCACCGATTTTCCGCAAGAAACAAAGCCCAGACTTGGCATCCGGGAGCCATCCCGTCTCTAAAGAACCGTCTCCACCCGTAGAACAAGCTGAGCCCCTCCCTTCCGCCCCATCAGAATCTTATATCAGCATTTCTCTGCAAGGCTCGCAGCCTATAGCGGATCCAAGTCTCGCTCGTAAATTGCTTATTCTAGATTTAAATGGGACACTACTCATTCGATCTCAACGTTCTGCAAAACGTCGATACGTTCCTGGTCCGGGAGGTGGTCCTCCTACTGCTCCAATGCCCCGTCCACGTGCTGTCCAACCGCGACCATATATACCCGCCTTCAGAGCATATATTTTTGCCCCGGAGACTAAAAGGTGGCTCGATACTATGGTCTGGTCGTCCGCACAGCCCCATAGTGTCCTTGATATGGTGGAGAAGGTCTTTGGGAAGAGACAAGACGATCTAAAAGCTATTTGGGATCGTGAAAGTCTGGGACTTTCAAAGAAAGATTACTGTAAGTAAAATATCCGAGTCTTTGATTTGATTTCAACAACAAGTTTGAGCAAACCATTGCTCGGGCTGTACTCACACCTCATCCAGTCCAAAAAACGCAGACCACAAAAGATCTGACAAAGCCATGGAAGTTTTTTTCGCTCAATCCTCAACCCGAAACTACCCACAGAACATCGCCTCAGTTTCACGATTCGAGTTCTCCGAATTTCCCTTCATCAACATCATCTGTCGCTCATTCTGCACTCACTACTCTTCTTCTCGACGATTCTCCCCTTAAAGCTCGTCTTCAACCTTACAACCACATTTGCATCCCCGAATATTCTTCTGTGATGAGAGCGAAAGACGTGCACACATTGGAATTAGAAAAATTAAGCCAAGTCATGAACCCAAATCAGCAGAACAAACATTCATCCACCGCTAACACTCCTGAGGAAGCGTACGACGCAACCCTTTTGGCTGTGATCGGTGTTTTGGATGACATCAAGAGCCAAAATAATGTTGCTGGCTGGATACGAAGCGGAAAACTACGGGCCTCGACCCCGAGTGTGCAATCTGCGCTATCCAAGTCCTTCGATCTAGCGGGAAATTCCAGCCTAAGGGAAGCCTCTAACGAGGAAGAAGGATCCAAAACGGAACCGACGAGAGAAGAGAAACGACCAGAAAAGAAGCACAGAAAACGCAAGGAGGAAGTAGCTCTGCGTGCGGTCGGCCATGCTTCTCCTATTTCCCACGTAGAGGCATGTGGTATCGACACTTTAAACAGTGCTGTGATTCAGGAACTAGATGTCGAATCTCAGTCCAAGGGCCATCTTGACATCCCTTCGGATTTACCATCAGAGTTAGATCAGATGTGGTTTTCGGACTCACAGACGTTTTCATATTGGGTTACAAGAGGACGACGAGCTCTGGCGGAACTCGGTATTGCTGCTGACCATGGAGTGACTGGATAGGTAGAATATGATACATGTTTCACTGGCTTTTGCGAATCTTTTCTTTACTGATGGATGATTTTCTTACGCTTATAACAACCGTGGATACTCCTGACAGAAGGCTCAACTTGAGTTGCGGATACTTTTAACACATATACTACACCGCCGATATTGACTCGCTCGCAGATATTTGTTACAACTGAAATCTCGATGAGTGACAAATGTACGTAAGTTGTGGGCGATAACGAGCTTCGTTTTTCAAACTCTTCTTCGTACTCGAACCTGTCGCCTGCGTTTGACTTACTGAATATTCAGCGAAAGGGGCTAATACACCGACCACAAAGTTGTTTGACCCAGAGTGGAAAGTATGACACAATGGGTCACTGGTCACCAATTAAAAAGTGGAGGACTTGGCACTCATCGTGACTCTGCGGTGATGGTTTTCTGTCAAAAATGCACAATGGTCTTTGGAGAATCACCAACGTCGATATACTTTTGAAGATCGCGATCCTATAGTATCCACACGGTGAGTTACAGGCATTTACAGGCACCCGTGATGACGATGTTATTTTAAGACGATCTGCCAGGAAATCTCCCTACATATATTTGCGATGCTGACAACTTGAATTTTCCGGGTTTACTCTCTCCCCGTCAACGAGAAATCGTTTCCCAGCCTCGGACTGTATGATGTTTTGCCTCGAGCTTCTTACGATCGTCCTATTCCTGTCGTGGGCATACGGCCAAAATCTCACAAATGCTCAGATATCAGTTGTCAGCAGCTGTCTGGCGTCTGGTGCGAGTCATAGGTATGTCCTAGCCCAATGATCCAATCTAATCAAACTGATGGGACGGCATATTTCAACAACACCATGATATGAATTTATATACATTTTTCCCCTCAAATTCCTCACATTCACCGATGACCTTCTATTATGCCACAGTTGGGAATACGGAACCCGTGCAGAAGCCCTCCTAGAATTAAATGCTCCAAGTTACTCAGTGTTGTCGTCTTCTCATGTTCCACCACCACCCGAGGTGCCCTCGAATCTCACTGCTGCTCTCAATGACGTATTCTCGATCGCACGCATGGTGGTCTCCAACCGCAGCATTTCCAATGGGAACATCATAGGCCCGCAGCCGCTAATCCAGGATGCGAGCGCCGCTGATCCTGCCAGCATAGGTATTGCAGTCATATTGGCAAATTGGACCGGTCAGGGAAATATAGACGACCTGGATTATGCCGGAGCTGCACAAGATCAGCTTGACTTTCTTTTCACAGACGTGCCCAAAACCAGTGATGGCGCACTTTCGCATCGGGTGGACCAGGTCCAACTCTGGTACTTGTTCAGGATTAATGTGACTCCGTAATGCTGATATCGGCATTCATTTATAGGAGCGATTTCGTTTACATGGTTCCCCCGTTTTTGGCCTATTATGGCGTGGTTTCTAACAACAAGTCTCTCCTTGTCGAGGCTTATACTCAGATAAGCCTGTATCGCAAATATCTTCGGGACACCCACTCCAATAACTTATGGAAACATGTCCTTTTGGGATCATCAGATAATGATGAGGGTCATTGGGCAACTGGCAAGTATTGTATTGAAGACTATCGCTGTATGTGACATGTTAACGATGATCGCGGTAGGAAATGCCTGGGCTGCAGCCGGTATGATCCGTGTGCTTGGAACAATACAGAGGTCACAATACGCCAATCAGCTTAAAGGTCAACAAAAGGACCTTGCGAATTGGGTTCGCGAAATACATGGCGGCATGTACCCATTACTTGTGCGCACGACTTCGTACCCGTTACATAATTATACTCACAATTATATACACAGAATTATAACGGTTTATTCAGAAATTATCCAGACGATGATTCGACATTTTATGATGCTTCATCCACAGCGCTACTGGCCAGCACGGTCTATCGCCTTTCCTTGCTTTGGAACACTCACACATATCTCCCACTTGCCGAGCAGTGTCGTAAAGCCATTTCGGCACCACTTGGTGCCCAGATATCCGTCGTAACCACTCCATCGAAAAGCACATCCACATCGTCCACGCCAACGACAACTTCAATATCCCCACCCCCCACTTCAGCAACATCCAATATGTTACATTTTACCCCAGACGGTTGGCTTACCCCAGTTGTAAACCCATACTCATACGGTTCAGAGGGGCAAAACAGTCCTGAAGGTCAGGCGTTTGTTCTTGAAATGCAAGCCGCGTGGCGTGACTGGGTGGCTGATGGTGCCAAGGGTGCCAATGGCAGCTATAAACGCTTTTCCATCAGCGTCAGTCTTCTATGGACAATCGTGGTAGCTCATGGAGTCTGCACATGGCTCTGGTGATCATCGATTATTTGAGTGTTTACCGCACAATTAGCTGTATATTGTTGTATTCTTGTCTTATTCCCATCAGGATGATTGTCTGTACTTTTCCAGCGACTGCTTTTGTCACGCGGATACATCATACGTACACGTTTTAATTATATCCTATATCATATTGGCCAGGGACAAAATATGTATGTGATAATCGTCATTATAGACATTGCAATATCAGTATTATACCAAAATATGGATGCTGCGGGAGCAAGGAATAGATATATCAATGTGTAGAAAGATGGAAGCTCGAGGAAGGAACATAGAAACGTGACAATGAACGAGGACACAACGAGGTGTGCTTCTTGTGGCAAATGAAACTATACAGCCACAGAGGTTTGGCCCCGCGCCCAAGGCGGAGAGTGCAAAGTGATGCCCAAACAAACAGCCTTTTAAAAATGTATAAGTGGGTCGTATCAGCAAATGCATGAACCTATAACCCACCCACCGCTGGTTCCCAAAACAAGGAGGTCCTCCAGAATGAACCTCTCCACCTATTTTCGATAGCCGTCGTTACGACCTCTTGAGGCCCATCCACTATCCCTCGGTCGATCTCGTTCCCGGTTGGAAGAGTCGCGACGACTGTAGCCATCTCGTTCTCGGTCACGGCTACGGCCACGAGGGCGATCTCGGTCATGGTGGGTGCTTCGCCAATTTCTGCCCCTGTCTCTGTCTCTGTCCCTGCTTTTGTCATATGGCGCAGAGGAGCGGCGATACTCTCGTTCCCGCCGATCGTAGTCGCTATTCCTTCGTTCTTCGTGAATGGAGCCAGCGGAGGACGCTGATTGTGGGGGCGGTGTATGGATGGGTCCCCCGGCTGGAGTTGCGTGAAATTGATCAGCCTGGGTTGGTGGAAGGGCTTGGGTCGGCCGAGATGGTAGACCGTGATTTGATTGAAAGTTGTTAGCAAATGTGAACCGAGTGGCAGTTTCTGGTGTTGGTGGAAGGGCTTGGCTTGGTCGGGGCGGTAGACCGGGATTTGGCAAAAGGTTGTTAACGTACGGGAAGGAAGTACCTTCTGGCTGTGTGGAGGATTGAAGAACTTGGGGAAGTGAAGATGGCGAAGAAAGGTACAAATTTTTCAGTTCATTCGCCATTACAGCGGTAGCAGATTGCGGCGATGATGAAACTTGCATATTGTTCAAACCTTGCACAAAACCAGGAATAGTGCCAGGCATAGGTGGAGTATTAAAGTGGAATGGTGCATTGACATTAGTCATGGTCGAGCTGGGACCAGACACGCTAGAAGCGGACGCCACAGGACTGGGCAGAGATTGATCACTCTTGATGCCAGCTGCCCGCAAAATCGCCTCTATAGAAGCTCTACTGAGTTCCTGCCCTGTAGCAATAGTAGGCGGGGCTTGCGACGGAGGCCGTCTGGGATCATGCGCGGGTTGTGTTAAAGCAGGACTATTCAAAGACTGGAGGTAAGACGGAGTCGGTGTCCTCGAAATCTCCTTGATGGCAATAACTGATGAACAGGGCGGAACGGCATCCGTGACAGCACTAACGGGTGCGGTGTTTTCCAACAAAGGAGCTGAGCCAGATCCTGTCAGAAGTGCCAAGCGGGCGCTCGAAGCCAACTGAAATGGAGGATTTTGGACTTGAGTGGCGACAAAAGGGGCGGTGTCCCTGTGGCGTGGTATAGATCCATTCGGTGGTGATAATCGAGGTGTCGGAGTCGATGTTAGGGGAAGAAGGGCACGAGGGGTTTCTGATGGACGACTAGGAACAATGGGCGATGACGGAGAGCTTGCAGAAGATTTCGGAGGTTTTATGGTGGGTCGTCCAGTCTGAGGAAGTGGTTTCACTGCTGATGATGAGGGAGGCGAAAGGACAGCTTGGGACGGCTTTGAGGCAGGGACTTTTTTCTGTGAGGCCGACTGTTTACTCGATGACTGGGCTTTGGTATCGGTTTTTGATGCTGTATAGGTAAATTCACTAACATTAAATTTGAGAAAAGAAAGGCTGATCATGAAATCTTACTGGATGTTGTGGAGGGAGTACTTTTGACAGGTTTTGGGTTTGTTGCTTTCCGCGTGGGTGGTTTGGAGGATTCATCCTCGCTACCATCACTGACGTCGGAACTCTCCGCTGCCGATCTTTTCCTCTTGGAAGCAGTGCGCTTAGAGAGTTTGTTTGCAGCAGGTTTGTCATCCCCATCATTCCTGAGCTGGGATATTTTGATTTTTTTCGTGATAAAGCCCATCATATCCTTGGTGATTCTGGTATTGGCTCGAATATCAACATGCTTTGCACGGACATCTGCCCTCATTTTCTCGACTGCTGATGATAGCTGAGTCAATGACAAAGCTGACCGTTGAAGATAGATCAAAACCCCGATCATCACGAATTCAATGGGTGATACGCGAGTGGGTTTGTGTAGGGAGCCACTATACTTTGTGTCACGCGCAAGAGTAACAAAAATCCTGAAGGTATCCGTCAGCTCCGCCTTGAGTTTTGCAGGGACCGAGTCAGTCCTTTGAATCCATTTCTCGAGCTGAGGTGCACCTGGAAAAGACTGTTTCGGGAGGTTGTCGATGAGATAGACAATGGAAGCTAGACATTGAAAATCTCTTCCTCGAGCATGGCCCCAGTCAAGGTACCCTTGAAACCCGTTTTCACCGAGAACTTGACTTTGGATTTCTCTGATCAAAGATGGCCATGGGCCGACGATAGCTTGCATTCGCTCTACGATGATAATTAGTAGGTGAATTATGACGCATATGCCCATTTAAGGAACTCGAACCAGCTGGAGTGAGCGCTACACCGAGTTGGACTCGCTGAAATGACAATTGAATACATTAAGACCCGTTATTGATAAATAGCATATACACTCTTCACCTGAAATATTTCCCTTTCCTGATCTTCGTTCAGGTCGTGATATTCCACGCATACAACCTGCTTGTTTGCAAACTGAGTCATCAGGTTTTTTGGAAGAAGCTTTCGTCTTTGTTTTGGAGCGCCAGCTTTGAACCAGAGTTTCTCGTTAGTGAACCTAAAGCAATCCTTATCAGTTGGAAGTGGCGGATTGATATCTTTTAGACTTACGAGTCCTTATCTTTAGGGAAGGGACCGTCATATGAATTTAGAAGTTAGATCAAACAATGAACATAACTCACGAGGGATCTGTAGAGCGGACCATCAGTACGAATCGATGGCAAATATGTGTCGACAACAAACCTGTCCATCTATGAATCTAGCCGGAAGAAATATTAAACCCTCATTCCTCGTTCAAAGGAGTGATAGTACCTTTGAATTGATGTGAGCCTTTGCTTGCCATCTATGCATGTACGAAGTTCACTTCCATCATCTGCGATCGACACGGCTGCCAATGACGACATTGAGCGAAGGAAAAAATCTCGAAAGAGCTTATTTACCGAAGATGATGGGCGGCATATAGTAATTGCGTAAAATCGAATCTATAAGACCTGATTGTTTTGATTCTGCCCATACCACATCTTGACACAGAAAGTTGCTTCATCAGAATTTGGTTTCCCATAGAATCAAGATAAGCGCGACGTATCCCTTCCACAAACAGAGAAAACGTGGAGAAAGCCTACATCTATCCACATATGGACTTGTCAATTGTACACAAACGCTCACCTCTCTGATATTCAGGATCGAGATCTATCGAATTGTCGATTATCTGGTCTGTAAACAACAGCGATTGATGTAGGTGAATACAGTTTCCAGGCTTCCAGGCATCCTTGCACATACCATACAATGACTTGGCAGTATATTGTGTAGTTCGGGGAGGTCGGAGGACATTGGATATCTTGTATTCTTTCGCAGTCTTTTTGGCAGGAGCGGCCTTCTTGTAAGTTTTCTGAGAAAGCGGAACATCATCCTCATCTGATGAGAGGTCTGTCAAGTCGGAGAAGTCTGAGAGAGACATCTCGAAAACCGAGTATTATGTTGATCAGTGAAGCTGTTACGTTTGAAACCAAGATGCTGTAGTAGTAGATAAATGGCAATTTAGAGGTCGGTCTAAACAAGCCAGTTAAAGCGTGTTTGTTGGAAGAGTTGAAATCCAGGCGCAACCGGGGTCTTCAGGCGCAAATCATTGCAATCCAAATGACGATAGGGACAATTGAATAGCAGCGGCTGGAAACCGAACTACATTTGCTAAGAGCAGATTGTCCGTTCCTTCAACACTATCACAAATATTGATTGGTATTCTACGGCATCATATGGGCGCTTGAATTTGTGTTGCACGAGTACAACAGACTTGTATATACACTGTACAGTACATGTATCTACCACTTTCAGCAGAGATTCGGGGTCCCGACTCAAGGCAGAGTCACGTGATCGACGCTTTCAATCTCCGCTCTAATACGCGACGCGTCGCGTTCAACCATACTTGCACTCAATCACTAATTCACAGTAATAACAATGCGGATAGAAGAACTTGTCCTTGAAGGTCAGCTAGGATTATATACCGCGATTAAACTCACTTAATATTGTCATTTAGGATTCAAGTCCTACCCTGTACGAACTCAGATCACAGGATGGGATTCCTCTTTCAATGCTATCACAGGACTCAATGGCTCAGGTAAATCCAATATCTTAGACGCCATATGTTTTGTTCTTGGAATCACAAATATGTCACAGGTATGGTACATATCCCATAGACGAAAGTATCCCACTTAATGCAAAGATATAGATGCGCGCACAGAACCAGCAGGATCTCATATACAAGCGTGGCCAAGCTGGAATCACCAAAGCGAGCGTAACAATCGTCTTCGATAATTCCAACAGGGAAACAAGCCCTGTTGGCTTCGAGAATTTCAAGCAAATCACAGTGACTCGTCAGGTCAGAACCGTTCAAACAGCTTAATGAACTGATTCTCACTGTTATGTCTTTAGATCGCGCTCCCCAACATATCCAAGTATCTCCTCAACGGTCATAAATCACAACAACACACAGTCCAAACGCTCTTTCAAAGCGTTCAGCTCAACATCAACAATCCCAACTTCCTCATTATGCAAGGACGCATTACAAAGGTGTGTTCTACGTTTCATTCTGATATTTTCATTGACCGATCATAATAGGTGCTCAACATGCGCCCGCAAGAAATTCTTGGTATGGTTGAGGAAGCGGCTGGCACGCGAATGTTCGAGGAACGCAAGGATAAAGCCAAGAAAACAATGGGCAAAAAGGAAAAACGCGTACAGGAAATCACCTCCCTTCTAGCGGAAGAAATAACGCCCAAGTTGGATACACTGCGTGAAGAAAAACGTTCTTTTTTGCAATGGCAAAAGCGCTGTGCTGAATTGGAGCGCCTCGGCCGAGTATTGCGAGCATGGGAGTGGATGCAGGCGAACCGACGCGTTGAAGAAGCGCAAGATGAGATTGACAAGAAGAAAGAGGAAGTCGAGACTATCAAAGCGGAAAAAACTAGATTTATCAAAGAAGGCAAGGCTGCGGAAAAGTTATGGGAGGAAGTCAATGCGAAACGAGAGGCAGAAAGAAAAAAGGGTGGCAAGTTCAAGAAGATGGAAGAGGAGGTGGCCGAGCTAGAGAAGGTCCTCGTAAAACTTCGAACGCAGATCGAGATTCAAAGTACCCAGATCACGGACGACAAAAAGCACGTCGCCGAAAGAGGGGTGGAGCTGAACGAGCTGCAAGCAGCTCTGAGCGACAAGCGGGCGCAGGTCCAAGGTCTCGATGCATCCTACCAAACCGTCAAAGAGAAGTACAATGCGACCCAGGCTACTCTGCAGAATTCAGAAGAGCTTCTGCAGACATTGCTCACAGGTCTTTCATCCAGTGGCCAGAATAATTCCGGTGGTGGATACATGGGACAGCTTGCGGAAGCCAAGGCCCGCCTTGCACACGGTGCCGCAGAGGAGGAACAGAGTCGCGTAAAGTTGAATATGAGTCAGAAAGAGCTGAAAGGTCTCGAAGCACGCTGGAAAGAGGTCGAACGAGAAGCAGGAGAGGGGAAGAGAAACCTGGAGAGCATGAAAGCCGATCTGGAGAAGTTCAAACGCAAGGTCGCTGAGTGCGGCTGGAGCGCTGAGCAAGAACAAGAGGGTGAGGCTCTTCTGCGTACGGTCAAGGGACAAGTCCGCCAATTCACGGAAGTGGGTATGCTCGCAAGGCTTTTTTCATCGTGTTACTGACAAGTCTTTAGGAACGCGATCTACTGAAAAATCGTTTATCCTCCTTGGATTTCAGCTACGCATCTCCATATCCCGAATTTGACAGATCGAAGGTGAAAGGTCTAGTAGCTACTTTGACTTCAATACCGCCCGAGCATCGTAACAAAGCTACTGCTCTCGAAGTCGTCGCAGGTGGAAAGTTATACAATGTCGTGGTGGAAGACGAACGGGTCGGTAAGGACCTCTTACAGAAAGGAAAACTAAAGAAACGTGTCACTATCATACCTCTCAACAAGATCAATGCATTCAATCTTTCGGCTCAGGTATGTTATCGATGAAAACCATGACCTACTGGATGTTTACGGGTTTTGCTCGTCAGAAACTAGCGGCGGTCAACAGCAAGGCTCCTGGAAAGGCTCATCAAGCACTATCTCTTATTGGATACCCTGACGAGGTAGCTAAAGCCATGGCATTTGTCTTTGGGGACACTATTGTCTGCGACGATCCTGAATCTGCCAAGGCCGTTACCTTTGGTGCGCACGTTCGATCAGTCACACTGGACGGTGATCTCTACGATCCTTCCGGAACGCTTAGCGGTGGATCAGCGCCAAGTGGCGGAGGAACGCTGCTCAAAGTGCAAGAACTACTCGAGGCGGAACGTAAGCTTGGGCAAGCGGCAGCGAAATTACTTGAACTGGAAAAGAAAGAAGAAAGAGAGCGTGGAGGCAGAGATCAGTGGAAAAAGCTTTCACGAGAATTGGAAATGAAGGAGCACGAAGTAAACTTGTTGGAGCAACAAGTAGGCGGAAGTAATGCCACTAGAGTAAGTGGTGATCTCGTTGGTCTCCTTCACGTACTGATCACACTCAACAGCTCGGAGCAGAGGTCGAAGCTGTGAAAAAGGCCATCGCTGAACTGAATACAGCTGTGCAAACTGCTAAAGATAAGCAGAAAGCCGCCCAGGGGGAATGCACCAAACTTGAGAAGGATATGGACGAGTTCAAAAACGACAAGGAAGGGAAAATGAATGAACTCAAGGTATGACTAGGGGTAGTCAAATTGATGTGTGTTCCCCTACTCAAAAATTCCACAACAGGCCAATATCGCAAAACAAAAGGCAGCGCTTCAGAAGCAAGCTGTAGTTGTGAAGACCCAACAGAAGGAACATCAAACAGCAACTTTAGAGCTTGGTATGGCTTAGTATTCCTAGATATCGCACTCGCTAAACAGTTCATCTAGAACAAATCGAGAAAGATATCACGGCAGCAGAAGAGAAAGCTGAGAAGGATCGTTCTACGATTGCCAAGCTGGAAAAGGATTTAGACAAAGTGAAAGCTGATCTTGCCAAAAATGAGGTTGGTGTATGTTGCATTATCCAGCGGGTCTCGATTTACTGGAGAACACAGGTAACCCATGCTCGAGCAGAACAGAAGCTATCGGAAGAACGCGCAACACTCACCCAGTTTGACACTGAGCTGAAAGAACTCGAACAGGCCGTAAAGGATAAGAAGCAGGCAGTATCGAATGCTGATCTCGCTCTCAAAAAACTCGACCACGATTTCGTGGCGCTAGACAAAGATAAAGCTACTCAAACGAATTTTGTGGCGAACTTAGAGAAGCAATATGAGTGGATTCGACAAGAGCAAAAGTAAGCCTATTTACATTGGACACCCCTCGTTATTGATCGTCGTCATAAGGCTCTTCGGCAAGCAAGGTACTCCGTACGATTTTGCGGCGAACGATATGTCGACACTCAGAACAAAGACCGTCGAACTGGAAGAAAGGCAAAAAGGAATGAAGAAGAAGGTCAACCCAAAAGTCATGAACATGCTCGAAACGTATGCCCCCTTTTACCCACCATCCACATCCATGGCTGATTTTGCTGTTTAGAGTCGAGAAAAAAGAATTTGAATTAAAGAAGATGCTAAGCACTGTTATGAAGGATAAAGAGAAAATTGAAGACACTATCGAAGAGCTGGATCGATATAAACGGGATGCGTTACAAAAAACTTGGGAAAAGGTTGACGGGTACGAACTAAATTCACTCATCTCTTGATCCCAAATGAGGCTGATCTGTATAACAGCGACTTTGGTAGCATCTTCGGAGAGCTCTTGCCCAAGAATTTTGCGAAGCTGCAGCCACCAGAAGGGCAGGGCTTGATGCAAGGTCTCGAAGTCAAGGTGCGTCTCGGGAGTGTGTGGAAGCAGAGTCTGACGGAACTCAGTGGTGGACAGCGGTAAAATTTATCCCTCTGAATGTCTTTTCGTTGTTAATAAAACCCGAATATAGATCTCTTATTGCGCTCTCGCTGATCATGGCGCTTCTTCAATTCAAACCTGCCCCAATGTACATTTTGGATGAGATAGATGCTGCGCTGGACCTCTCGCACACACAACACATTGGCCAACTTTTCAGCTCTCGATTCAAGGGATCCCAGTTTATCGTGGTGTCGTTAAAAGAAGGTCTCTTCACAAATGCGAACGTTCTTTTCCGTACGCGGTTCCGAGATGGTACGTCCATAGTCGAGCGCACCGCTCAACGGTCCACGTCAGCGCTATATGCGAATGGGGATAGGAACGAAGACGAAGAACGAGGAGGTCGCAGAAGTCGCAGAGCAGAGTCATAGTCATGGTTATCTTGTAGCGATTGTTATCTTGATTCTCTGGTTTGTAGGATATTATATTAATCTGTATGACTATTGGACTAGCATTGTAACTGCCATTGCCACACATGCTAGTGCGACGTAAGGTGATAGACGTTCTCCTTCAGAATGTTAGGAGTGAGCTCAAAAGCTCAAGGAATCGAGCGATTACTCACCTATGCGTGCAGACATGAAGAAGAGTCCCATGAATCTGCATGAATGTTTGTCACAGGAACTTATAATCCTGACATATGGGAGAACGCACCCTTCCTTATTTCGATCAACAAGACGTGGCGCTACAGCACGAATATATGTGCAAGTGCATATAACAAGTAGAATGACGAGCAATAAGGATTGGAAATTGAAAAGTGCTGACTAGAATCAGGTCAGAATGGTGAGAGAAATGAAAACAACCAAGTCCTGCATACCATGTTAAGCACCCGGAAGGTAAGTATTTGAGTCGAACTGGGTGACAGCCACGGTAGACAAACCCGCCAACAATTTAACACGTGGCTTCCATGCCCATTATAGCGTTGGCAGTGCCGCTGGGCTGAGTTACCACGAACTTCCGCTATCTCAGTAAATGCTCGTCTGTACTACTTAGCATGCCTCGGGGCTAGATTCCACCATTGCTATAAGTACCTCTTTATGAAGAGACCTTGTCTTCATATTCTGCAGCAAGTTACTGGCAAGCCATTCCTGTAATAATATCGACCCGTGTATGCATCCAGGGGTAGCCACCGTTCCAAGCATTTTTGTTTTAAAGTCCACGAAGTTCGTTGGGTATATACGAAAGAGGTGTGCCCCATTTCAAGGAAACTTTTAATGTCAAGCAATCGGGTGCTGTCGTCGCCGTCCGTCAGGTTTTGAAATTCGTGTGGACCCTCCAAGAGGTCGGGAAATCTAAACATGCTATCATCAGCCCCTGTAGAATTGCAATGACAACTACCCTATATCACCATCATATCCATGTGACGAAGGGATTATTTCTAATGCAAAGAATGACATTGACGTGCGCACATGTACTCTGATGTAGGAACGGCATCCGAACACATACTTCAGGTACTTTGACCACTGGCAGGGTGCCCAGCGCTCAGTCATTTGGACAAAGTGCCTGGCGGCGATATCGTTCTGGGTAGCTCGGCGCTGGCATCAGCAAGGGCGCTGTCAAGCCTCCTGAGAATTCTCTCCCGCGGCGTTGATCTGTATCATGTGGTCTTTTGATCGTCTGATCCTTGAATCTCGCCGCAACCATTGTCATGCTGGTAATTTGGATACACCGTCAAGTTTCACATTATTATTATACACCAAACAAGCCAGATACATTTAATTATGCCGAAATTGCTTTCATATACCCATGATAATAGATCGCACGCACAGCAGATCGTTTCTCAGTACCTAGTGACTACCATGTTTTAGGTCTGGGAAGCATGTAGTCTGTCAGCGACGTAGTTCGTCAGAGCAAGAACGCAGACTGACCCGAATGTTCCGGAATCCGGTATAGGCAAATATGGGACACCTTTACCGTCTGCGGTATTAAGGAATACCTGATTTCCCCACCATTTGGCGACATTGTTTTCGCCGATGGTGCCATTCTTTGGATATTGCAAGCAGAAGAAAATCAAGATGATTGAGATGGCAACACCCGAATCAAGCGCAGCAGAGAGGACATCTGATGATGGGACACATTCCTCAGACACATGCTCGAATCCAAGATTAGACAAAGTACTCACAGTTGTACTTCGTCCACCATGAGAAATGACGCCTTCGAATGATGTACTGGAAGATAAATCCGACGATAGCCCATGAGACATAGTTCACAGCAGTGGCGGGTGGGATGAGACCAGTGCCAGTGAAGATGACGGGGAAACTGCGAAACGTCAATTAGACTATAGAACGGGATGAATGTAAGGTGACTCACTTGACATAACGAATCCAGCTATTAGGCCACTTGATCGAGATCACCCAAGCACCGAGGGGGCACAATGCGCCGACAAGGAAGAACCACACAAGACCGTTATATACTTGACCCGAAGAGAACTGACGCTGTGGTCCAATCACACCCCACTGAATTGGTTCGAATCAGATCCATCCATATTAACCGCAAAGAAAAAAACGCACAATGATCGAGGCTGTCCCGAACACCTCTGTGCTGGGACAAATGAAGCCGTCCTTTTGAGTAGTGCTACACATATCCGGGATGTTGGTGAACATCCAGGCCTGCACACCAAGCTGCACGGTGCCAGCAACCACAGAGGCGATAATTTGTGCCCAGAACATAGTGCGAGGGGGGATCTTCATATAATGGCCGAGCTTGAAGTCCGACGCAAATTGCAATGCTTGCGCCATTGTGATGTAGCCCCAAGTTTTGAACATCATCATCGCAAGAGGGCGTCCAGGAATGGCGTAGCCCACGACCAACTCGGTAATGACGTTCAATCCGACCTGTTGATTGGTGATGGCTTGGATCATACCAATGGGAACGATATAGAAGAAGGCGATTAAGAGTGATACAACAAAGCCCCAAACGGGGAATTCCGAAGGCCAGACTTCGATCACGATGATCCCGAACACGAACATGATCACGAAGATGACGATGTACCACCAATCAGGCACTTGGCGATATTTGGACATGAGGCGCGCGTGGATATCGGCTTGCTCATGCATGGAACGACGAGATTGAGTCCAGATCTGTTTGCGGAAAAACAGAATGGCGTGCATGATCGTAGCTGTAATCGAAGCAAACGAAAGACCGTACGACATGGCAAATGTAGTCGAGAGGAAAAGGGGACTGTAATTCTCATAGGCAGTAAGGTTGAGAGTAGAATCAGCGCCGAGGATAAGGTTGACATCGTATGGCTGGCCGGTGTTGTCGTACGATGTACGAGAGGATATTGGCATGTATTCAGAGTACCAAGTATTGGTGTAGTAGAGAGCGGGAGTGAGGATCCAGAAGAAGACAACAAATCCTGCTAAGACATTTGCTTCTGCCCACCAGGGTGACGCGAGAGGACTGGAGCTGATGTAATTGATCTGCGCCCAGTCAAACGTGATCAAGCTCATACCCAGTCCGTACTCGTAACCAAAAAGTTGGTTGACAACAATGTTGTCGGGTACGATCCAGCAGACCCAGCTGAAGTAACTGACTGCTTGAAAAAGATATCCGGGGACAAAATACCAAAATACACCACCGACGAATACGATCGTGAAGAAACGCTCGCGAGAGATACCTCCTCGAGTACCCATACCTGCATAGGTCTATTAAAAATTAGCCAATAATCGGAACGATGTGAAGTTCGGAACATACCTGAGCGTGCAATGTATTGAAAAGAGCACAAGTCACGAGATTCAAAGGCCAGACTATGCATCAATAGTCAGTTATAATCGAGATAAAGGTGCCAAAGCACGCACTCATGGATGGAGGTTGAACTAAAAATCGTCTCATAACTCCTCCTAACGAGAAACCAATCAGCTGGGTAGACATAACCATCATCCATTGGTCTAAAACTGTTAAGCCATCTTGGAAAGTGTGGTGAAAAAAGTTGATCCTCACAGCTGAAATTGAATACTTGGTTGTAGTAGACGCGTTGCACGGCGATGATATCAGTCTGACAATGAGTTCAAATTCGGAAGTCGCTTAACAAACGAAGCTATATAGAACTTACGGCATACGCGGATTGATAGCCCACAGTAGCCATGATTGTAACCAGCACATGTTCCTTGATGCTGAACGGCCCAGGATTGATTGCTATTCCGAAGACTTTAACATCCGGTAAAAAGCGCGCCCATGCTCTACCCATAGGAAAGGAAAGCAGCTGGGCGACAATACCGGTAATGGTGACCGATGGGTAACGGAAGAAAAAGAATTGATTCAGACCTGGAACCACAATGGCCCAGATTAAACCTAAATGGAAACGTTAGCACAACATATCGAAGTAGGTACGCCATCAAAGCCCAGGGCTCACCCATGACCCATGCACGGAGAGTACCAACGGGGATTGAGGGGTCATCAGTATTGGCTACAGCTGATCGCACCTCAGGATACGGCGAATCGTCCTCTGCAATGGGTCAAAGATGAGAACATATCAATAACAGAGTCGCAGATGGACAAACCGAGAACTCCAACGACAGCTTCATCCTTGTCGATGTTTGGGTCGTCGAAATCCGGAATAGGGATGGCCGCGTCAACTGCTAAGGAGGGTGAGATGTAAAATCCTGCTAGCAAAAATCTAGTTTACCATTCGCCTTCTCCGAGTCGAACTTGTCGACGGAACTTGCACTTGCGTGGTCTTGTTCCGACATCGTAGGACGCAAACGAGGGCAAAAGTGCTCGATTCCGAACTCACACGTAGCATGTTCCTTTTTATACCATCGAATCTTACTTTTTCGGATGGAAGATAACAACCAGGTGGAACAGCACAGCGGCCGGGAATGGATCTGTGTTCCTTACAGATGCCATCAGCTACGTTTGGCCTTGCGTAGAGCTGAAGATATTTTTAACGTACCATCGGGCGGACGTAATTTCCCACTATGAAAGGCTTATCGTGAACCTCATAGGGAATTCATGTGATCCAAAGAACAATTGGCTCTCAGCGATACAGCGCCAAGTCGGAACTTCTCTGGTCGAAGACTCCATGGTTTCCACCTCCACCATGTTCGTGTTCTGCAGCCTCTAGGAAACGATCATTGAAGATAGATATGTAAGTTAGTTTGGCTTACCTGGATATCGCGGCCCCCATTAGCTCACGTGACGTGTCATTGCGGGAACATTTTCGCGACGATATACCGGATTCCTGCTTCAAAATGCGCTGATAACGCACAGCAGCGGCAACCCTCCGCAATGACCGTAACCTGGAAGTTAAATTCGAATTCTCGAGGGGTTTCTGCATCGCCGCAGTAAGAACACCGGCCACTTGGCGAACTGGGGGAGAAAAGACCAGAGTCAGAGTCTAGAGAAGAAGCAAAGCCATACGCTTTTGGGAACCACTGACACGCTCTATATCTTGCACGAACGGGTAATACTGCGAGAATGGTGCGTATTTGGTATATGAAAAGATATATGGTCGTAATGTATAGCGGCGATGTTCTCGAGAACACTCCGAAGTTGATTTTAGAAACTTAGAAGCCCGAACGCCAATTATGATAAGAAAGTAGCCTTTTTACCTCTGATGTCGTCTCTTCCAAAAATGAATAGGAGACGGGAGCGAGAGCACTTATTCCTGGGTGGGATTCTTGGGCAGGATTAGAGGTATTAAGGATATCCGAAGTTGAGAGGTTAGATAGAGCCGGACAAAAAAAGGCGTGGTTCGTACACTCAATCAGACTCTCGATAGAAACAGCCTGTTCAGGAACCCACAAGATTGAGGTGCCTTGCACATACTGGAGAATGTCCGGTTTCAACCACTCTGTAATTAAAGCGCATGCGGAAATGCCGCATAGATTTTCGCTCACAAGTTGGACTGTAGCATGTGGTCAGAGGAGTATTAAGCTGAAGAAAGACGCCGGGACAGGTGTCATCTCATCGACTGAACATTTCATCAACATCGCGCAGAACATTATCACGTTCAGGCGCTGGGGGGACTTTACCGGGCCCGGACCGCAACGTTATGTCGACCGACTAGTTGAAGTACTTTTCCTTGTATCTCCAAAGGGATATGTGGAGGGATGTTGAAGAACGGTGATGTCCGTTTGATGATATCGAATGTCCGTGCCCAGCGATCAGGGCAAGCTAACGTCTTATGCTAGTCTTGTGCTGCATACTGTCTTCATTCTAGCTGACTCGGATGAGCCAGGCTGTCCGCTGGGTCCGAGTCCGAGTAGACGGACCGCAGCGTTGACAGGAATCCATATGAATGATCTTTGAGTTATCCGAATTACCAGCATGGCACTGTAAATAAGCGTATGGGATAGGTGTCAGTGCGGGCGGAGCAACTGGGAATGAGTAACCGGTTTCTGGATGAGGAAATCGTCCATGTGCGACCGAGTTGGGCGGCGAAAACGCCGAGGAAAAGATAACCGCCTTATCTGCCATTATTTCTGCATGTGAAAATGAATATTCGGCACAAAGCCGGCTGGGAAACCTTAACGGGAAGTCCCCAACGCATTTGGCAGCACAGATCTGATCCCGATGGCACGATCGGCACATATTCTTCGGCTACATACGCCAAACTGCGCCTGGCGTTATGTTACTTTCGCGAAACTGGGCACATGTCCAGAAATTTAGTACTAGGTTGGGCTTAGGTTGGGCCTACAAAAAGGACTTCGTTCGGTGGTAGGATGTTGGGTTTTTCATCCTCTCCGTCGCGCATAATGTCGACGTACGAACACAACAGCGAAGGCTCTTTCGAGAAATCTGATGCAGAAAAAGTCAACGGTATGCTAATATTATCTCCACTACTGCTGGATATAGCTCATGCCAACCTGGCACAGCGGTCATCGAGCACCTGCCTTTGGCAGATTTCGATGATCCAAACATCGATAAGGACGAAGCCATTGTTGGTGTTCTTGGTAAACTCATTTTTTTATTCCACTTCTTGTTCTCATTTACTGGTTTCAGAGGATGATTCACCATACCCCGAAGTTCGTTCTGCCGTAGCCAATACGGACGACATGTCGATGCCCTGCAGTACATTCCGAGCATGGACTATGGGTATGTCCTTCGACACTTCACTATCCCATGTCTAATTCGTTCAACATAGGTTTTATATGGGCTATCATCGTCCCCGGGTTGAACCAGTTCTTTTATTTCCGCTATCCCTCCGTCACTATTTCGGGGATTGTTGCCCAATTGCTCGCATTCCCTATGGGTCGTGCTTGGGCTCGCTTTCTTCCAGATGTAACAATATATGGAGTTTCCCTCAATCCGGGTCCATTCTCCATTAAGGAGCATGTTCTGGTCACTATCATGGCTAGTGTTGGTTCCCAGTCGGCTTACGCCGTAAGTATTTTATTCGAGTATGCAAAAACGATGCACAATTAAGAACTGCGTTTGCAGACTGATATCGTTGCGGTCCAAAGAACATATTACAACCAAATATTCAACTTTTCCTGTAAGCATCGTGTAACTCATCGTCTATTTATATTGACTTCAACACTAGATCAATGGTTAATGGTCATGTCCACACAAATGATCGGATTCTCCCTTGGAGGGGTAATGCGTCGGTTTTTGGTTCAACCTCCATCAATGAGTGAGTGGTAGCCATGCTGTCGCAGAAATTCTGAAGTTGATGGATCCCCTCAATCAGTTTGGCCAGCTAATCTTGTTACATGCGCCCTGTTCAACACATTGCACGCACAGGTATGCTTCCGTCTCCTCTTCCTCGAACATCAATGTATTTATTATCTTATTAGGTTTATACCGGTGTGGGTAATCGGGGCGGTATGTCCCGTGAACGATTCTTTACCTACGTTTTCTTCGGTTCCTGCGCCTGGTACTTTGTTCCTGGATATTTATTCCAAGCGTTAAGCGTTTTCTCGTGGGTGTGCTGGATCGCTCCCAACAATGTCGTTGTCAATCAGCTCTTCGGGTATGAGAGCGGGCTTGGTATGAGCTTGTTGACATTCGACTGGGCGCAGATCAACTATATCAGTAACAGCCCTCTCGCCTCTCCCTGGTGGTCGGAAGCCAATGTTCTCGCGGGATTCATCGCTTTCTATTGGTTCCTCTGCCCCATTCTTTACTATACCAATACATGGTACAGCAAATATTTGCCGATACTTTCTCGTCTCTCCTATGACAACACGGGTGCTCCATACAACGTCACTGCCATTCTTAACCCCGACATGACCTTCAACGCGACCGCATACGAGGAATACAGCCCTCTCTTCCTCTCCACAACCTTTGCTATCTCTTATGGCTTGTCATTCGCTTCAATTACCGCGACCATCATGCACGCCATCTTGTTTTTCCGTAAACAAATCTGGACCCAGTCAAGGCGTTCCATGCACGAGCAAGACGATATTCATGCGCGTCTTATGTCCAAATATCCTCAAGTGCCCGATTGGTGGTACGCAGTGATGTTCTTAATCACTTTCGTCATGGGGATTGTCGTCATTGAAGCCTGGCCGACCAACTTTCCTGTATGGGGCTTTATTATCGCGCTTCTAATCGCGTTCTTCTATATCGTTCCAATCGGAATGATTCAAGCTATCACCAACCAGCAGATTGGCTTAAACGTCATCACCGAACTGGTTGTCGGTTATGCTATTCCGGGACGCCCCCTTGCGATGATGATGTTCAAAACTTGGGGTTACATTACCATGGCCCAAGCATTGCAATTTGCTTCAGACTTCAAGCTCGGTCACTACATGAAGATCCCCCCGCGCACTATGTTTTGGGCACAAGTTAGCGCTTCTGTGTTATCGGCTACAGTACAACTCGGTGTTCAAGCGTGGATGTTCACCAATATACCCGACATGTGCTCCGTGGACCAAAAAGATGGTTTCGTCTGCCCAAGCACAAGCGTATTCGGTACTGCCTCCGTGATTGTAAGATTTTTGGTTACAGTAGACTACATCCGCTGATTCTCCTGTTCACAGTGGGGCGCCATCGGACCTGCCCGCCAATTCTCATCAGGACAATTGTATAATAGTCTCATGTGGTTTTTCCTCCTTGGCACAATATGCCCTGTCATCACCTGGCTCATTTCACTCAAATATCCCAATAGTTGGATCCGCTATGTCAAGTACGCGATTTCATAATACGCACGGACATTGTGATACTAACCAGCGCTGATCAGCTTCCCCGTCATTTTCACTGGCACCGGCCTCATGCCCCCTGCCACCGCTGTCAATTATATTCCTTGGGTTATGACGGGCTTCGTCTTCCAATATATCATACGTCGCCATCATTTCTCTTGGTGGACCAAGTACAACTGTTCGTCCTCTTTCTTCTTTTTGGAGGGTGTCATTTAATATGTTCTGGTTCTCAGATGTTTTATCTGCCGGTCTCGATGCTGGTCTCGCATTCGCTATCGTGCTTATATTCTTTATATTACAATTCCCCAAGGATGGCACCATTGGAGCGAACACTGTCGCGAAGTGGTGGGGGAATAATGTGTTCCTTAACACCTTGGATGGAAAAGGTGTCACTTACTATTCAGTTCCTGAAGGTGGAACGTTTGGGTAAGTTTCTGATCAGCCATATATAATTACGACGGTTCATCTAACCATCTTTTGCAGGCCGTCGACTTGGTAGTTGTATAAAATCACGGGTTAATGTATCATTGCATGTACACAATATTTTACGATGCCATCTTTCTTCCTCATCATCATCATCATCATCAGCGCGGACTTGTACTAAGATGTGCAGCATAGCGGAATAAGGAAATCATTTTATGAATCAATTATGAAGCATATAAAATCGCAAATACAAAGCAATGCATTCATCAGTATGCAGCCCTCAGGGGCAACATCAAACTAAGCATCTATCTTGGGATTTGGATCCTTCGAAGTAGCTGACTCTGGTCTGATATTGAACCACGACTGTCTCGAACCTCTACAAATTCAAATGTGGAAGGCCGAATTTTGTTTCGAGGGACTGTATGAAAACGAGAAGCTACTTTCTGACACTACAGTACTAAACTATGTAAGACCTCGATGATGGCCGGGAACTTTCTTGAGAGTCTGATATCCCATCCGAAACATACAACAAGTACAATATCATTCCGATTATGGACTTCCTCCGCCCCACCAGTTGCGAAGCATGTATACATTAATATTGCGAGGACTTGGATATAAGTTCAGATCAACATTCAAATATTCAGAGCTTGGATGAGCACTGGCAGTCACACTATCTTCGAAAACTTACAAGATGTGGCTGTGCTTCTCACGTGGCCGATCGGAGTTTAGAAATCGAGGCAACCTTCACATCGTATTCTCCACATCGCCATCGACATCCTCAAGGCATATCCGCTCATCCCCGACCACTGCAATGGTGAGATCTAAGCCACTCTTGTTACAGGACTTGCCTTGGCGATTGATATCCATCGGTTAAACCGAAAGATGCGGTTTGGTAGATGGATGGATCACTTTTGGCTCAGATGTACCCCATACCGTGATTTCTGAACATCATCCGTTTGCTTTCATCAGGCTTCCGCAGAACTTGCCGCAACTTATGCCGCCCTAATTCTCGCTGATGAGGGTATCGAAATAACTGTATGTCCACCTCCGATATGCGTTGAATCAATATTAGAACTCAACGACGCAGTCTGATAAAATTGTCGCTTTGACGAGTGCCGCAAACGTCGAACTCGAGCCAATCTGGGCATCGCTTCTTGCAAAAGCCTTGGAGGGCAAGAATGTTAAGGATCTGCTATCAAACGTTGGTGCCGGTGGAGGAGCACCCGCTGTAGGTGGTGCCCCTGCTGCAGCTGCTGGTGGCGCAGCAGCAGCCGAAGCACCCAAAGAAGAGGAGAAGAAGAAGGAAGAAGAGAAGGAAGAGTCAGACGACGACATGGTATGTAGCCTCGCTGTTCGTTTTGCGTCTTACTGACGACCTATGTAGGGTTTCGGTCTGTTCGACTAAGCATTTTCTTTCTCTATTATTTCATATACACACTCCGCACACCTTTGGGTTCATTTTCTGCATTTCGCGTTGTATCCTCCACGTGACATTATACATCGCATTGAAAGATGAAAATTTAAAAACCTGGTTGCTCGTGTCGTGTGTTGCCAAGATGGAAAGCGGATAGGGAAGTAAGTCCAAGGAACATAACATCAAGTTACAGGTACTATATCATCACATAGCTCCTTTTTACCCCATCTTCCACAGTGCGAACATATACTAACACCATTAAGCGACCTTCCAAGCCCAGAATGGGCCTTGCGACATATATTTCAGCTCCTTGAAAAGTAAACCAAGAACCGCGCAGCGCACCAAGAGGATCGGATCTTTCGTGAAGAGCTCCTGTCCACATACCAAGCAGTCCACTCGCAGAACCGGGACCTCCAATCTGTACCGCTTCCGAGGACCACTCTGGCTCATTTGAGCCAGGTAAATAGGAGACCTTTTACGACGATGAACCAGCATTTAACGAGTTGGAAATTATTCAAGATACATACTGTTGACCACCTAGTAGCTCCGTCACCAATCATACTGACAGTACCTTTCATTTTTCGTCCTTCGTTTGGATTCCTATCTGAACCAATCGACTCCCCTTCTACATGAATCGTTGGGAGAGGTGGTGTCGATGATGTCGGGGGGGTAGGAGGTTTGGAGTACCCGGTAATACGTACGGTTGTAGGTACGATGCGACAGGCTTCTTCGAGGACTTCAGAGTGTTCAATGAATTTCTCAACGCTAAGCTATAGGAATAATATGAAATCAAGGGCCAACCATTGACAAACGAAACTCACATTGTGTACTGCGTGATAGCGCATAAATCCAGGAAGATAGTGAGCAAGGACACATCAATAGAGCAAAAGCTATAAGGTCAAAACATACTTAACAGCTCGCGGTAATCGAGCCAGCAAATGCATCGCCTGTGTTTGACAAGTGAGTATCAATATTAACACAGACTCAACGCTTGTATTACCTCCATATCCCAGTCACGCCAGCCCAATCCCATCCGTTGATGACCTCAGCCGAATCTTCTCCGTTCACTGTATGTGAGGTAGCATAGATATCCTTGGGATGATCCGCCCACACGTTCCAGTACCCCGGAGATCCACCCACCCGCAGTGTATGCATTTGCCTCAGAGTAGGCACAATATCCAACGAGACTGGATCATCCCCACCAGCCCTCATCAGCATCTCCTTCAAGTTTGCTTCCACGACAATGCGAGCTGAGGCAAGCCAAACGTAATCTGGAACAAGTTCCCATGGCTGTATGGAAGGTGAGAGATCAGGCGAACCGTTGGCTTCGCGACCATGGATGAGTTGAATGATGGGGGTGAAATCGCCATCTTCCTCGTCGGTTAGATCTTCACCGTCATCATGATCACCACCTATCGTGTCGCTTGGGAGGTTTACAGGGGAAGAACGAGTGACGGGCTGGAAAGGTCCCCAAAGGCGCCCTGACACGAGATAGCGCATATCATACACTCGCCTTCGGGCCAAAATCCTCGCATCTGCAAATTGTTCCTCATCCGAGGGAACGGATCGCGGAGGGTGTTTGCTCTGGTTTTCGCTGATGTCCTCGGACGGCCCAAATTCGGATTCACCGTCTGAATCGTCAGTGAGTTGCAGAGTAGTCGCTGACAAGTTGGATGCTGGGATTGGTACAAATCCCGTACAACACACCAATTTATGGAACAAGTGCCCTATTTTGGACCCGGTCCAATGTGATGAAGGTGTTAGATTTGGTCTGTATGGATGGCTGTTGGGTACATCAATTGCAATAGTCGCAAAAAGTGACCGCGTCAGCTCTGGCGGGTATCCATGCATAAGCAGATCGTGAAACCACCCTGCGTTGCGGCATTTGAGAACAGGGGTGTATCCCGAAGAAAGGAGAAGAAGTAAAGGTGGAAATGGGGGCGCATTGACCAATGGCGACACGTCCACGTTAGATGATACAATTGTGAGGGAGATTGGAGTTTGCGGGAAAGGATTGGCTGTTGCGATGACAGAGAGGAGAGTCTGCAAGACCGACAAGAGCCGGGATTCGGGTACGTCAAGCAACCAATCTCGATAAGTAGCATTCGAACGAGTAAGATCGAATATCCCTGCCGAGCCCGTCTTGCTCAAACCGTCGATTGTATGGCTTTTCATTCTAGTTTCAGTGCGAATTCGGTCCTGAAAAGCTCTGGCCCAATTGAATGTGTCTGCATTGAGGTGAGGGTCGCTGGGACTAAGATTTCTGAGATGGTTCAGTGCAGGTCTTGGGTCATCGAATGTAGCGAGGAAAATCTCGCGCCAGAGGTGATTATCAGGGGAGTTGTAGATAAGATTATGAAAAGATCGATTTGTTTGAGACAAGGCAGATATCGATCCAATCCATCCTAGCGAGACCGATGTGACGATTAATCCTTCGACCAATTCTGCCGGAAGGCTGAGAATGCCTATGCTCTTATTTCTCTTACTGTGTCAAGGAGCTTCAGCAGCGCGTGTGAGAAAAGATAATATGACATACTTTGTGTCCATAGACAGACGCTGTTGACCTCAAGAAGTAAATTTCGTAGTAGCACTTGAACAAGGTGAATCAGCAGGGACGAGTGTCTTACACATCATTATAAATCTCGCGTTCACACACCACGCACAGAAGGAATCAAGAAAGTAGGTAACGATAAGGGATATATGGCATCTAAAATAAGCCTTAAGTATTTCCGCTATACTTTTCTCAGACCATGTAAATAAATCTTGGCCAGGGTGACTGGAGTGACGAACAGGACAAGGATTGCGAGAAAGAGTGGATTAGACAATGCCACAAGCTGTTATGGTGATCTTGGATTTAGGCCGGCCACTATTGGAACCTTCTGCTTCGACCGCTTTGACGACATCCATCCCTTGAATGACTTCGCCAAACACTACGTGCTTACCATCTAGCCATGAGGTGACAACAGTAGTAATGAAGAACTAAGGGGTCAAAATAAGAAGGCCGAGTAATAGACAGACGACACATAAGATGTACCTGGGATCCATTAGTGTGGGGGCCGGCATTCGCCATAGAAAGTAATCCGGGCTTGGTATGCTTTAATGTGAAGTTCTCATCTAGAGTGAACATTAGCAAGAGAACATTAGCGGTATTGACGGAAATGCCAGATGGGAAAAGAAGTACAAACCATTGAATTTCTCGCCATATATTGACTTTCCACCCGTGCCGTTGTGACGCGTGAAATCGCCTCCTTGCAACATAAACTAGTGTTCAGACAAGTTAATGCCAAATTTGAAAATCTGAAGAGTTGATATATCTCTCACATTCGGGATGACGCGATGGAAGGAACTATTCGAATAACCGAAGCCATGCTGCCCTGTTGCCAATTCTCGGAAATTTTGCGAGGTTTTGGGGACTACGTCGTCATAAAGTTTGAACACTACTCGCCCCAAGGGTTTGGAATCAATCGCTATGTCGAACTATTTCAAAGGCATGCTCAGCGCAATTCAGCAGCAACCTAACAAAAAAACCAACGAAAACATTAGGCCTAATAGGCAGCAATCATTATCATTCGAGATATCGAGTTATAACAAATAAAATACATACATAGATGTTTTAGCAGTGGAAGCTGTGGTGGCAAAACGGCGGAAGAAGGAAGCCATGGGTGATTAATGGTTGTCTGGAGAGAAAATCAGGACGAGCTGAATGAATGAATGAACTCAAAATGAATTTTATTTTGGCCCACGGAATTAAAACTCGCG
>MU267715.1:0-64000 GCA_021014935.1 Hygrophoropsis aurantiaca
AATACCGTCCCTCTAGATTTGAGCTGCGTGTCCGTATGTGCTGGGATCTATCCTGTAAATGCCTTTCGCTGGGATGACCATGGCTGCACGGACGCTGCGTCGCCACCAATCCGCATTCGCCGTACACAGAGCAACGGCCACTCCAACACCAATGCGCTCAGCCTCTGCTCGTCACGCTCGCAAGGCTGGGGGACCTCGAGGCCGTGGAACTTATTTCGACCGTCCTCGCCAACCTTGTCAAGGGCGAGACCCTGCAGATGTACGGGAATGGCAGTGGTAACAAGGACGGCGATGGGGGCCTGTGAGCACGTTGCCTTGATCTGATCAAGACCTTCCCCAAAACCGCGAGCCTCGCTGTCGTTCTCGGCGGGGCCGCGCCGGATTGCCGAGGTACATATCCAAACGCTTCATCCTTTGGCCGAGTATTCAAACCGTTTACAAGTCCCAACAGGATACAGTAACGGTAATGCCATCGAACGACAACTTGGGCATTCGCAAACCTGCGCATCCGATGAGATACATAGCCAACGCCACTGGATTTCAAGGTAAGGATGCAAATGGTTTTGTAAACTCCCAGATGACAAGCAATCATAATGTACATCCAACTACTGAAATAATAAATTCTAAATGTTCTGAACCAGAAGTAAAATGAATGATAGAAGCTATGGACAACCCATAATTTAGATACGACTGACTTGCACAAGCTGATTTCACGAAGCTTGATATGGCTTGATCAGAAGAGGCATTTGACTCTGTTTCTCCGGCTCGCTACGAACGAAGGGAACCTGGACGATCTTCGCAATGGAACCGATGTCATTCACAGGCACAGCAAGCTCGAACTCGAAAGAGCGGATGAGCGTGAAAAGCAAGGCCTTCATTCTATCGCGAACAGAGCGATAAGTTGCAATGCTAGCATGAATAAGAAAAGAGGCTCACTCCACCAAAGAAAACCGGAAGCCGATACAGGCACGGGGTCCACCAAGGAAGCACAGAAGATGGCCCCATACTCCCGGTACATGAGCTGCAGCCTCTGGGATCGTCTCCCATCGCTCTGGTCTATTTGAATCAATATCAGTGGTGGTGCTTGTACTTCGTTTTGGAAAGGAACACACCGGAACGCTCTGGAGTCTGCACCCCACACGGCTTCAGATCGGCTGATTTCCAAAACCGGTATGTAGATTGGCGTGCCCTTGACGATCCTAAATGATATCCTGACGTGAGGCACGAAATGACTATCGAAGATTGAACAGCATACCTGATTTCGTGCTGCACATTTCCGTCGACATCGGTGATGGGAGTTTCTAGGGGGATAACATCGTCTTTGACGGCAATCCGGCGGACAGTGGGGACAGGAGCGTGCAAGCGAAGAGTCTCCCGAACAACCGCGTCGAGGTAGGGCAGCGCCATAAGCTCGTCCATGGAAGGCGTGTCTGTACCCATTTCAAGCATCTCTCGTCGTAGTTTTTGCTGCACCTCAGGAGCCTGCGTCAGGGCATAGAGCGCCCATGTCGTGGCCGTGCTGTAAACAAGTTGAGAATGAGTCTGAATCGAAACAATAGTTGGACGCACCTCGTTGTTTCGTGCCCAGCGACTAAGAAAGTGGGGACCTCTGAAGGAGGATGCTGTGAACATTTCACATGCAAATTAATGAAAGAATGACTCACGAGCTAAGACATCATCATCGGAAAGCCTCTGGCTCTCTGGAATGTCAGTGGCCATGTTGGATCGGACCAAGAGACTTAAGAGATCCCGCCCCTGTACGCTGCTTTTCTCGATCTTCTCGCCGCCTTCGGACGCGATAACCGCTGCCTTCGCATCAGCGAGCAGCCGACTGCCAATCCGCATCATCGTGGCCCGAGCATTATCAGTATTTCGGGTTCGGGCCGTTGGCTATCCGTCAAATTAGTGAATACACAGAGATCGAGAGTTTTAATCATAATGTAACGCACGATGTATCTCAAGAGTGGGAATATTTGCTGGAGAGAACTAAACCTATCCAAGCCTTCACTCGAATTAACCGTTGCTTCAAAGGCTTGGCTAAGTTCATTCGGCTTTTCATTCATGTCAAGGGCATTGAACTCGTAGTTGAAACCTGACATTGAACATGTCAGTGGAAAAATTAGGTATGGTTTTGCTCAAAGACAAACCTGCAAGTCCAATGACATCAAGTGTCATTCTGCTCAGCCACGGCATGATGTCTACGCGTTTAGCTTCGCCAGATGTGTCAGTTATAACGGACGACAGCAAGGTGTCACGAAGCTGTTATCTTCATGAATACGTGAGCTAAGAAGAGTGCAATATGCAGTACCTTTATGGCTTTTTCGAAGAAGACATCTGTTAGGTCGCGGATTTGAGCGTTGCCGAACCCCGGATTCTGCGTCGGCCGTTAGCATTTGGTGATAGCTACAGCTCTGATGTCTTACCATAACTCTCCTCTGTTGTAAAAATAATTTTAACGAGTGATACGCCGGATTTTAAAACAATCATACCTGCTGTCGATGTTGCTGACCTTGAAGAGTGAAGCTGGTTGAGCCAAATCAAAGAATCCGCATGTAATGGGTGGGCATACCTTCGACGACCAAGACACCTAGTTCAATCATTGTCATGAGTGAATATTTACTTGCTTATTACACCACTGAACCTTACCTTTTCCGAGGATACGACCCAGGATATATCTGGCTTGCTCGGGTTTTTCATAGTCGTTAACATGGGTAAGAACGTGATTCAACGCCCGATCATCCATGGTGAACAGCGCATCTTGCTAAAATAAATGTCAAAAGGGTCGGATACTAATACTTTCAAAGTGCCAACCTTGAAAAAACTCTTGTATCTGAAAGTCCCGCCGTACTTCTTCGACCATTTGGATAATGTATCCTTTTCCTGAGACCGGCGATGTTTTATTCAGCGGCAGCGATAGGAGAGATAGACAATACTTATACTTACAACGTTATACATCTCTCGCGTGTTCCCGTAGAGCCAATGAGAAGTTTTCGGTCCCGGTAGGGCACGAAGAGGAGACGAAAGAATACGAGTTACATGCTGGCTGAGTTTCCATAGGCCCAAGAGCAGCACTGTCACAGCGGCCGATTGAACGAGCATGAAAGCCATGATGATATGCTATGTATGAAAAGAAGGAATGATGGGTTCTTCGCAGGATCTTCTGAGGTTTATATAGTAGAAAACCCCTAGCGCCGAGGGGTGGATGATGAATGTAATTATGAGACATCAAACTGGTTCGCGCAGTTCATTCAAATCATGTTTATGCCATAATTGAGCTGTGTTCTCTGCGCCCCGTGAAGGCAAATAAGTCAGTGTACGCAGTGGTAGATGACTGGCAGAGTCACTGGACTGAGTTAAAGGCGTGGTTCCCAGCCATCAACCGGTTATGGACTCCGGTTATCATTGTCGAGCGCTCAAAAAATAACATGTCATATCAAGTTACATCAGATTATGTCCGCATCTGTGTCACTGTCCGCGATTTTTGGCTGCGCGTCGCTCGATGAGGGGAAGATTACCTTCGAGCCCAAAATTAGAACCGAACAGGTTTCACGGATGCAATTCTGGCTGTGCCGTCGGGTGCTATTGTCAAATAACCAAATAAGGAGTTGCGAGAGGGGAATGCGTGCATTCGCGATTCGCCAGGGCCGCCAGGTGTTCAAACGTTCACTCCCTTTTTCCTGGGTAACTTTTCAAATCCTGAAATGATGCTGAACAAAGTGAGATCCGGAAAATGCTGAGAAATTTAAGGGTGGATGCAAACAGCCTGACAGACACAGAAATTGTGTGGTGAAATTTTGAATAAGAGTCCATGTTACATTACTTAGACTCTAATCCACGCAGCAGTACCAGCTACCAACGCCAAACTTAACCAGAACTATATGTTATGATTCTGAATCGGATAAATCGAGCATATCATACCTCCACCTATAATTTCGCCTTCGAGTCTACTGCTGCGGGTGTTCGACCCTGAGTAAAATGCAATGCAGCCAGACCATCCTTCGTGGCGGCTGTGATGGGAACACTTTTTCTCGACACTTGGTCGACAAAGACATGTGTATATCCACCCACAGCTGCTGGGGTGTCCTTTCCTTCTTCGAAAACGCCCACCTCGTACGTCACAGAGCTCATCCCGAGCTTGTTCACCCTCAGTCCTAGATCTAAGACCTGGGGGAATGAGAGGGGTGCAAAGAACTATCGGTGTTGGATAGTGTCGTCGGTCCAAAGCACAGCGAAGAGAAAGCGATGGAACAAGAGTATCGTCAGTATCAACAACTTTGCTTTTGGTTCACTGCCAACTCGATGCCGAAGCAAGGAGGACAAGAGGTAGGTCATAGATATGGAAGTCTGATTGGTTTACCTACCTGACACTGTGAGGACACTACGAGCCCAATTTGAGCGGATTCGGATGGCATAAGCGCACACCGCTCTATGAGATACGCGTTCACCACTGAGTCGAATAGATGGTAATATATCGAGTTGTTGATATGAGAGTATTGGTCGTTATCGCTCCTTCAATTCCGAATAGTTACATCATGGCGCAGTATGAAGCGCATACGCATCAAAGAATTAAGGATGGAATCTTCCGGTGAGCCTGCGTTGCACTGAGGCCAGCAAGAGCCAGGTCATGGAGAGATGAGAAGGCTGACTGACCATCTTGTTCTGTAAGAAAGGAAGAAGGGATAGTCGGCGCGTTGTCGTGATTTTGCGTCGCTATTGACACTCATACTTTCAGACGATAGACCTTGCGATTGTGGATTGGGAATTTGACAAAAGTTGAGAGTAGCAAGCTGTGCGTTATGGATTGCCGGCTACAAAAACTATCTAACCATAACCCTAGTGGTTCCTAGCAGTTACAGTGGTTTACTGGTAGACTCTCAATTTACAGGCATGTCTCTAGCTTTAAGCAATATCAGATGCTATATTAGTTTCGTATCATATTTCAGCCCCCGAATCAGAGACTGAGAACCTCCTTTACGGTCTTCCATTGATGACCTTTCCAATGAACGTTAGCGCTACCCGCGGCTTCATCACCCTCTAGCTCTTTTCCTTTTGCAGGATCCCATCCAGTGCTGCATGCCCCGAGCTCAAACTGACTCTGCAGGTTTTGTCTCACTTGGTACAAAGGGACATCGCTGGGAATACTTTCCACTCGTTCAACATGGTTTCTACCGCTGTATAATTCGGATATTTCCAACATTGTTGATCGTTGGCCTTCGATGCGGAAAACCGCGTTATGAAGCTTCCTGGGTGGAAGTGTAGTTAGGACATGGGCCAGGAATCCTGAAACGTAGTGTGAGTTGATCATGTGTGCGCAAAGGCGACAGCATTCTTTACTTACCACCAATATCCTCAGCCGCTGTGAAGGATGCAGGTGTTTTCCCTTCCCCGAGAATGAGAAACTTTCCAGTTTCTGGGACGGCAGCGATCATCGGGATAAAGTGCATGAATAATCCATTCTATCCGAACCGACGAATTAGATTTGAGCTTGAGAACCAGCATAAGTATTAAACCCTCACATATACTCGAAGCGATGGTAGTCCCATCTCTCTCAAAGTTGCTAAGTGAGGGGTGAAGTTAAACCAGATCCGATTCCATTTACACAGCTTAGAATCATACCTGCGAAATTCGACTTGTGGACCAAGTGACCCTCGGTTGCTCCTTCTGTAGGCATGCCAAACTCGGAGGGTACAAAGAGCTTGACCCCTGCGGCTTTCGCCGCCGTCGCCAAAGGCTTCTGGGAACCAAAGCCTTGGAAACCGACAGTAGAAACGACTACTTCAACACCGTTCTCGCGCAGAGCAGAAGCTACCACGGATTCATCAGAATATTCCACATGCACCACTTTAGCCCCTGAGGGGAACTCTGCAGTGGATGATGGGCGAGTGAGGATGAGGACAGATGCATTCTGCGCCAAGAGATTCTAACGAACACATTAGTATTCGACGTGGCTGGGATGAAACGCTGATTATACGAGTCCGCTTACCTGAACTACAGGTTTTCCAATGGTGCCATTGGCTCCTACAACAGCAAAAGATTTGTATGGTGTCCGGGTCATGTTAAAGAAAGATGTTATTTGGTAGAAGGCAGGTCTCATCGCAAGAGATTTATAGCTCGCAAGAACGGTTTCACACGAGAATGTCGTGCTTGTGAGGTGCTATCAACGACAATACTGATAGAAACCGCCAAAGCGCTCTGCACTGCACCCAGTGCGAGGAATTATGATACCACTTGTTATTGCGACGCATGATAGGGATGATAGTGTATCTAGGTTATCGAGGGCTTGATACCATCAGCATCAGTAATTTTTGATCCGACGACTCCAGCCCCCCAAGCAGCCGGAAATAAACTCTACACTGGAAGCCATCCTAATGATAAACTCACTGCATAACACGGTATCGGAACGCACGCCGAGGCATGTTCGCTGTGGATAGAAAATGCGATTAGGGGTTTTGTCGAACGATTGACACGCTGCGAAACGACTGCTCCAAGTAATTTCGAGTCTTCAGCTCTTAGTTACTTTTACTAGGTCACAAAGCTCGTTGGTCGATATGCGCATGTGGATACTGTCAACTGGTTGCCTCGGGGAGGAGGTGCGACCATCTAAAATCATGAAACAGACGCCCAGGGGGCCGGTGGACCTGAGCCACGCACATATGACCCATCTCACAAAGCCATAGACGATAAGCGGAAAGCAGAGTTCCAGAAGGGAGACCGAGAGGATGATTGATTCCGCACGATCGCATCAACTATGTCAATGCATGATGGTAGCTAGTTAGTAGATCTATTCACAGAGAATTGTAAAGCACGACGCACAGGTCCGGGGCTGAATGAGGGTTAATTGACATTGTCGTTACAAATAAGTAAAGGCGTGCATAGTGCTGACGGACCGCTAGAGCTGGGCATAATTCTCGATTGCAGATACTCGGCTACCGGTCGCAGAGCACAGCTAAGGTACCAAATAAAAGGTGGAAGTTGATAGACGTACCCCCCAAGCAATCAAACTGCTGTCTTGAGTCCCATGAAAAAGGTGCCAGAGTCGTGTCATATCCCCTGGCGTCATAATTTCATGAAATCATCACGAGGAATGGAAGATGAGGCACTCGGTTCAAGAATGGTGGCAAAAGAAGCCCGCGTTATGAGGCAATATCGCCCGACTCATGGAGGAGAGTTGGAGGAGTCATGGGGAAGAATTTCGCTGCACCAAAACGTCTTTGAATATATACTCGTTGATCTCGGAGGAGTGAAACAAACCATTAATGACTCTCATTGATCTCTGGACTTTGTCAGGATGAACAATGGTGTTATCTGTATCGGTCAAGTGTATATTCGGGGCAAACAGGAGGTTGAATTGACAGATACAGTGTCAATCCGAGGCTCCTGAGTGCTTCAAATTGGCTCAAAAGCAACCTGGAGGAGTCAGCGTTCGGTTGCTTCCGGATGGCATTACATCCCACGTTGGGGTCACGTGCAGGTCATTTTGTGTGGCTCATGAGCGCTTGAGCTTTGCTGCCAGTATCGAGTTGATAATGAACAGGACTAAATATCATGCAGGTCTCGTTCGTATAAAGATTCCCCTAGTAGCTTCCTCTTCTAAACTATTTCACTAATTCTATTTCATCAACCTCGGGCAACGAGAAATTGTTCAGGAATTTCTGGCCTTTCATAAGGAGAAAGCGATGTTTCCGTGATGGTTTCGCCGTCGGCGTTGACAGTGAACGATCTGTTCACCTAGTCCAATATTAGATAACGGGTACCGGACACATAGAACACTGATTCACACCTGCCAAACTCTTGTGTTGCATCCTATTTGCGTCAGCGTAGCCGAGCACTGTCGCGCAATATATAGAGCGTCGCTCATGAGCAATCCATGAGCTACGGGCTCGCCAGATGCCATTGGGAAGTTGATGTGGATGCTGCGTAGTCGATGGGCAGGAGCGAGACATTGTGCGACAACATCCTAGTTGGTTAATATTAGAATATGTTCGCCTATAATTCCAATGGAGAACGAACAAGATCACGGCGCTCTGCAACTATAAAGATCTGTTCAAGACGATGGCATTTATAGCAAATATCGCGCAGTGAATCAATATCGATTTGTATCCGGTGGATCGAAAAACTAGTGAGAAGTGTGGAGTGGGCATCTACAATGTTCCTCCAAAAGTCACTGGTCATCTGCACATTAACCAGAGGAGGGGGAGCATTCAGATGTAGTGTTTCCAGAGGAAGAGCAGCCAATAGTGTGTTAACGTCTTTAATCCAGACAGAAAGTGTTTTCTCGGTGCTGGTGGTTAAGGTTATATTTTGAAGTCGTCCGAGGGATTTCGTCTTCGAGCATCGACGATGGAACTCATTTATATCCTGGTAATTGATGAGCGAAAATGGCTTTCTCCGATTGATATCTTCCTCACAAATGACGAAGAAAAGCTTTCTAGCCCTAATGCTATTAGGCCGCTACGATTAGTTGAAACTATAGCTCCAACTCCTTCGTGGGTAATCTTGGGGCAACCAATGAGATGGAGATGATCGAGTTCCACCAAGTTAGGTGCAATGGATTCCAAAAGAGCATCTGTGATAAGAGAAGAACTCTGGGATAAATGGTCATTGGCACAACACCTTGTAAGGGCAAATTATACCCCTTTACCTTGCATATGATAGATAGATGGCGAAGCGTAGCTCCGGTAACAGACATCCAAGAAGGCATGATATCGATGATTTGTGCACTCGGCATTATCAATGTGAGTTTAGACAGGCGTTGAAACTGAACCAAAGCAATCGGGTTATAGGCTCCAGTGTCATGCCCATTGAGCTCTATTTCTTGCAAATTATGACAGCCTTGAAGAGCGCTCATCACAGCTGAATTGAAGGAGCCATCGCGTGTCCAAGTGCACGACCGTAAGTTGACACAGTTTTGTATGCCGCGAACGCAATTGTCTAGCAAGGAATTATATGTCGTCGAAGCTAGCGCCTTTGGGAAAATGCGGAGTTCTGGGGCAGTAGTAAGCAAGGTGAACGACATCGCGAACGCCTGATCTTGGTACCAATTCTTTGGACATGCCTAGCGAGATATGGACATTCGGCTAGAGTTCTAAATAAAAGGGCAATCTTGTGTAGACATTCAAGTGCTCAGGACATAGATGGGTTCGGATAGCAGTCTTTAGCGACTCACCTTGAGCTTTATTTCTTTTTGCCATGGAAAGATGACGATTTGATGATAGAGCCTCGGTGAGGCGAACGTGTGAAATGATCGGTTCACCAAACACAAGTTGGCTAGGTATCGTGAGGGCAAAATGAAGCCGAAGATGATGGGCAGGAGCTCCAGTGGTATGTCAAGGAATTGAGCCATTATTTACTCGGCTGATCCAGATCTGCAAAGAATGGCCCTCCGTCAGCTGATATCATGGGACCCAAGTTTCCCATACTATCCTAATGATCATCTTGAGTGGGGGTCGAAGTTGTTAATCAATCACAAATGGGAAGCTGACTAAGCGAAGTACACTCAATCCAGCACTTGACACTCAGACTGGAACTTCACCTTGCCTTGGTCTTGACCTTGACCTCTCATTACCACTATGTCTGGTTATGAAGATGAATACGCAATGAACGAGCCCGAATCGGATCCCGTTCAACAGGAGGAGGAAGAAGAGGAAGAGGAGGAGCAGCCAGAGCCAGCCCAAAAACCAAGAAAGTCAAGACCCTCTATATACGATGCATTGGATGACGAGGATGATGAAGAAGATGAAGAGGACGAAGATGAGGATGAAGAGGATGACCCAGGAAGAGACCGCGGAAAGAAGAGAGCAAAAGTGCGCAGATTTATTCTGTTCGTTCGTAGCGCCTTAACCAGGACCACATAGCATCGACACAAACGACCCGCAGTCAACCGCTTCCTCGATGTAGAGGCCGAGGTAGATACGGACGAAGATGAGGAGGAAGAGGAGGATGAAGCGGGAGGAGGTTTGCCTCACCAAGCGTGTGCAAAAAACTCGGTATACTGACTTGACTTCGTCAGACGAATTCATAGCAGATGCAGGGAATGAAGGTGATGACGACGACGTCAACCGCCGCGCTGCTGTCAATGCCCGCCTTGATCGCCGAGAGCGTGAACTGAACGATCAAGACCTCGCCAAGATTGCACAAAACCTTCACGAGCGTTATGGTCGTGCAGCCGTTCGATATACAGGTGACATGAATGAGGTGCCACAACGATTGTTGATGCCATCTGTACATGATGCAAGTCTATGGCAAGTACGAGTCAAGGTGTGTCAAACTTGCTAGGTATCTATGCATTAGTGATCTGAATATCTATGGAATGCAGCCCGGTCGCGAACGGGACATTGTTTTCAGCCTTATGCGCAAGGCCATCGACGTAGAGTATACTGCTCAACCGCTGTCGATATTATCTGCCTTCCAGCGTGATTCTCTCCCAGGCATGATATATGTCGAAGCCCGCAGTGCTCAGCAAGTAAACATGGCTTGCAAGGGCCTTGTTGGTGTCTATCCTAGTCGCGGCATCATACTAGTTCCCATAGAGGAGATGGCGAGCCTCCTCCAAATCAAAAAGCAAGATTTGACCGTTACCCCTGGTAGTTGGGTCCGTATCAAACGTGGCAAATATCAGGGCGATCTTGCCCAGGTGATGGATATCACAGAAAACGGCGAAGATGTTGGTCTCAAATTTATTCCTCGGATCGATCTCAATCCCAAGGACGAGGCCAGCGTCGATGGAAAGAAACGGAAGAAGGCTGGGACTGGATTGTCGACTATGCGTCCTCCTCAGCGGTTCTTTAACTACGAAGAGGTGGTCAAGGTCTATGGACGCAAACAAGTCTCGAAGCGCAACCAAGTATACGTTTTCCAGAACGATACCTATAAAGACGGATTCATCGAAAAAGACTTCAAATTGAGCGCGCTTGTCCTTGAGAACGTTAACCCTACTCTCGACGAGATCACGCGCTTTACACGAGGGCAGGATGGTGCTGAAAACGAGAACCCTGTCGATTTATCGATTATCGCCGAGGCTTCGCGCAAAGCCGCCATCTCAGTGCTACAGCCTGGTGATCACGTCGAAGTTTTCGAGGGCGAGCAATCGGGTGTGCATGGTGTCGTCGACTCAATCAATCAAGATGTCGTCACCATAACCGCAGTCGGCGTCGATATTGATGGTCAGAAGATTGACGTGCCAGCGCGTGGAGTCCGGAAGCGGTTCAAACCTGGAGACCACGTAAAGGTCATGACTGGGCAAAACGCGGATGAGACCGGTCTTGTTGTCTCCGTAACAGACAATGTGGTCACTTTCCTGTCCGACATGTCTCTCCAGGAGGTGATTCTCAACTTTCTTCACTAGTATCATCTTTGCTGATTTCGGCTTTGCTTCTAGGTATCTGTGTTCTCGAAAGATCTCCGTGAAGCGGCTGAAGTTGGCTCTGGGACTAATATTGTTGGCAATTATGAGCTCCATGACTTGGTCCAGCTCGAGTAAGTTCTAGCTTAGTCGTGAGAAGCCAACAATCTAAACCTATTCGATCAGTCTGCAGACGGTGGGTGTAATCTTCAAGACTGAACGAGACTCTTTCCGAGTACTTGATCAAAACGGTCAAGTACGTTTGGTTCAGCCTCATCAAATTTCCATGCGCCGAGATTCCAACCGTTCCATTGCAACGGATTCGGAAGGACACGAACTGCGTCCACAGGACAATATGAAGGAAATTGACGGCGAGGTAATGACAAGTCCATTCTTCAATTAAAATTTTCTCAATATTTACTTCTCCAGGGCCGTAAAGGACGAGTGCTCCACGTCCACCAGTCCTTCTTCGCTTTCCTGCACAACCGAGACGTCGCCGAAAACGGTGGAGTCTTCGTCACACGAGCCCGATCTCTCACATCTCTTGCACCCAAGGGTAACCTCCTAAAAACCGGTACCGATCTGGGTAAAATGAACCCAGCAGTCGCTGGTGGCGCACCTACAGGTGGCATGGTCGGCTCTGGAGCTATGGGACGTGGTCCTCGCGATCGCGATATCGGTGTCATAGTGTGGGTCGTGAAGGGCCAATACAAGGGCTATACCGGCGCCGTTAAAGACACCAACGGCCCAATGGCGCGTGTTGAGCTGAATACGGGCAACAAAGTTATCGCCATTGAAAAAGAGAAGCTTTACAGGAAAACGTGAGTATTTTTATCGGATGTCCATCGGTTATATCTGACTGGTCGATACACAGACATGAGGGTAAGCTCGTGCCCCTCTCTGCATACAACCATCACACGATGGGCCCCCCTCGCCAAGGCGGCGGCAGCAACTTTGCAAACAGCGCTCGCACACCCAACCCGTACGCCGCCGCAGGTGGTCGGACTCCAGGATGGGGAAGCGGCCGCACGCCCAACCCTTATGGAGCCGGAGAGGGCAAAACCCCCGCCTGGAACGCATCCTCTCGAACGCCGAATCCACACGCCGATGGTGGTCGCACGCCTGCATGGAACGCGTCCGCACGGACGCCGAATCCGTATCTGGACGCTGGTGGAAAGACGCCTGCGTGGAATGCGTCTGCGAGAACGCCCAATCCGTATGGTTCGACGTCGTGGGGCGGTACAACGCCGGCGCAGAGTTCTTCTCAGCCAGGCTGGGGCGAAGGTTTCGGAGGCGCGTCGCCGAGACCGGCGTGGGGCGTGGGCGGTTCTTCGCCTGCGCGTCCTGCTGAGAATAGCTGGGAGGGTGATGCTTCGGCCTGGGTAAGTGTACTGTTGTCGATGTTTTTGTAAATTGGCTCTGATTGTTTGTCAGACTGCGCCAACACCCGCCGCTGCTGCTACGCCTGGTTACTTCGCACCGCAAACGCCCGGAGCTGGGTATCCTAGTGCAGCTACGCCGTCGGGTGTTTGGTCTTCGAGTAACGCGCTGTCAGCTCCTACTCCGGGAGTCTCAGGCGGCATAGAAGACGACCATTGTGAGTGATTATACATTGTGGCTGTTGGAGCAGTTTACTCATTGTGTACCAGGCACATGGCTCACGGAGCCCGCGTTCAGCAACAAGCCAGTGATTATGGAGATCAGAGGCACGCATACGCATAATTGGTCTTCAGGCGAGCACGAAGGGAAGAAATGTTTCGTCAAATCGGTTCTCGTCACTCCCAATGACACCGTCGCGCATATCAATCTCTTGGATGACGAGCACGCCACAGGAACTATCACCATTCCAGCTTCGTACCTTCTGCCCGTGCGCCCTGGTGCCATTGAGGATCGTGCGATGGTGCATGAGGGGCCGCACAAAGGAGAAGAGGTCATCCTGAGGTCTAGAGAGGGCGACGACACTTGGAAGGTATCAACGTTCACAGGAATCTCAGAGTGGTTTTGTGAAACTGAGGAGATGGTCAAGTTATATGTTCCACCTCTATAGAGTTCTCGCCTGATTTCTCATCTGTGTTTGTCTTGTCTTATGGTACATATCCGCTGTATTCATACGCTAATCTCATTTCTCTTTGCATTTCTGCGAATTCTGATCCAAATTCTGAACTGGTTGCCGTTTTGGGACTTCTAATACTTGTGTTTTTGGCCCACGAAAGCTTACTGTGACGTTTATTTGAACACAACACGATGGCTGGAAAGCTCCCCCCACAAGCCCAGAGGCTGCGAATGATCATAGTAACTGTACCTATCATTGGGGCAACTTCATGTTGGTGCTTTCGTTAATTATAGAAGCAGCAACTAACATATTGTTTAGATGTTCTTTATGACCGTCTTGTAAACGGTAAACCCAGACGAACGCTGCCTCAAAACAATCCTGTTGCACAGCCAAAATCAAGCGAATTCTTAGTAGAGAGTACTGCTCAGAATGGTTCTGGTCTCGAAGAAGCTTGAAATGGTGGTCTATGAAAGTGTCGCAGTCGAATTCTATGTACAACTGCCATGCGCCTAGTACAGCTTTCCGCCCGATCCCTTCCGTGTCTCTATCTCCCCTCCGACTTAATTGCTGGGCTCGGTTTGTGTGATTATGCGTGTGCCCGGTATTCTTGCGGGGTTAAATGATCGATCGCAGTCTGCATACGCTGCGCCCATACCGAAGCCGGTGGAAAGTGCGACTGGCCATGTCCGTCCTGAAAGTAACTCTTGAGGCTGGAGTCAAGGGATAGTATGCAATGCACAAACTTTTGAAGAGAATGACGGAAGCGACTACGCCTACACCGAATCCGACACCTCTGTTGCACCATTCTCAGCACACATTTAAGTGGTAGGTATGATAGGGACGTACGCTTTGACCAATAGGTCGGCCACTTGCGGAGAAAGTCAATACAAGGTTTCTGTTTCAGAAATAAGTAACCTACAACAGCGGTCATACTTTATACTTCGTTAACACATTGTCTCCTTGTTTTCCAGAGAAAAAGCTCACCTTTTGGCTAACAATTTCTTCGCTGGATGTTGGTTTCGACATGGCTTTTGGTGAGATCTCGGGTGCCAAACACCGGTAAATATAAAGCACACGGAAACGGTCAAGCGTGGCTGCCGGTTCCAGGATCAGCATCATTACCGCAGCCTTCATGGGCATTGGGCAACAACTTATAACTCACTGCGGAAACTGCGATAATCTTTCTTTCACTGATACTTTCTAGTTTCCTATAGATTACCTACTAAACATCAGCGAAGATGGCGCACAATTCCCCGATGATCTCAATTCCCAAGAAGACCACAGAGGAGGTAGACTGGACTTCTCCAATCCGCAATCTTATTGCGAAATCATACGGCGAGAGCCCGGATAACTACAACTCAGAGTACCAGGCCCTCCAAAGATGTCGCCAAGATGCCGTCAAAGGCGCTGGCAGTGATATGACCGGTATGTCTGTGAGTTACATCACATCGAAACAGGTATCTTGATCCTCCGTCAGGCCGGGATCTGCTGTACAAATACTTTGGGCAGCTAGAGCTGCTCGAGCTTCGTTTCTCCGAAATCCGCGTCAACTTTCCTTGGCATGACGCTTTCACGAACAAACTGACCACCCAGACTTCGATCGCGTACGAGAAAGCATCTGTACTGTTTCAGATCGCAGCAACGCACTCCGCTATCGCTGCCGCACAAAACAGGTCTGACCCCGAAGGGCTCAAGCACGCTTTTTACTATTTCCGCACCTGCGCTGGGATGCTCACTTATATAAATGAGAACTTCCTACACGCGCCATCGACCGATCTGAGTCGAGAGGTCATCAAATTCTTAGTCGGAGTCATCCTGGCACAGGCTACAGAGGTGTTTCTTGAAAAGTGTATCGAGGAGAAAAAAGGCAACGCTCTCATTGCGAAGATAGCCTCGCAGGCGGCGTTTATGTACAACTCATTAAACGACGAAGTCAAGGATTTTATGGGCAAAGGTATTTTCGATCGTAACTGGGTCTCTTTAATCCAGGTACGCCTTAAACAACAGAAATACCAAACTACCAAGCCACGTCTAACCTACGAATACAGATCAAATCCAAGCACTTTGCCTCTGTTGCGCAGTACTATCGCGGGTTAGTAGACGACAAAGCTGGAATCCACGGGGATGCTCTTGTACGGTTCACCCTCGCCGAATCTCTCGCCAAAGAAGCCAAGAGCACTGCAACATCATTCTCCGCCCTCTTCTCCCACATCGCCCCCACCCTCCCCGCAGACGCCGGCACCTCAATCCTCGAGCGCACCAAAGTCCATCTCCAACTCTGCACGGACAAAAAATCCGAAGCGCAGCGCGAGAACGACCTCATCTACAACGCCGTTCTTCCCTCCACAGAAGCCCTGCCGGCGATCGACAAAGCCACCGTGGCGACACCCATATCCATCCAAGAAGTATACGGCGCCCCAGACGTGCAGAAAGTGATCGGCCCAGACATCTTCCTGAAACTTGTCCCCCTCAGTGTACATGAGAGCGCGAGTGTGTACTCTGAGGAGAAAGCGAAACTCGTCCGCGGGGAAGTGGAGAATGCGGAGAGCGCAGAAGTCGAGGTGCGCAGTGCCCTGGAGGCGATGGGCGTTCAGGAAGGTTTGTCCCGGTTTAAGGCGATGGCAGAGGGCGAAGTCGCTGGTGCAGAAGAGATCCCGATGGATGTAAGGCGCTGGCGCGAAGATATCGGAGTCATGGAAGATCGTGAGGGCGTCGAAGTTCTAATGCGGGAGCTCAACCGCCTCAAGGAGAACGTTAAAGGCGAGCTCGATGGCGTCTCTCGGGAACTTGAGATAGAGACACGTGACTGCGAGACGATGAGGGTCAAATACGATCACTTGTGGACGCAGGAGCCGTCTGCGGGCCTCACCAAGTCCCTGAGACAGGATCTCAAATCGCACTTTGTAGCCCTTGACGCGGCGGCGGCGTCGGATGTACAGGTCACGACGCTCTGGGATTCTGTGAAACATGATATTATGTTACTGCTGTCACCGGATCTGGAGGATGTGTTTAGAGCCAGTGCACAGCGAGGAGCACCTCAGGCCGAGAGTTTATTGGACTTAGATGGGGATGTGAATGATGACAATGAGAGGGCGAAGATTGGGCAATATACTTCCGAGATCGAGGAGCGTCTTGGCCGGGTCAAGAAAATCGCATACGAGCGGAATGAAGTTCTGAAGGATCTCAAAGAGAAGGTGGGCGTTCTTATATCTTCTTGCATACCGGCTTGTTTGCTAACAACTCTTACAACTCTGTAGATTCAAGCCGACGACGTCTCCCATCTCCTTCTCCTCAACCGCCGCAATACCGGGGTAGAGCCTACATTGTTCGCAGCTGAGCTCGAGAAATTCAAACCATATCAACAACGGTTGGCAGCTACGGTCCATCATCAGCAAGTCGCTCTCCAGGAGATACAAGCTCTGTGGAAAAGCCTGCGCGACCTTGCCGGACGGGGCCCGGGAGCGCGCAAGTGGGACGAGAGGGAGCGGAGGAAGAAGGATACGGTGCGGAGGTTCTCAGCAGCGAGGGATGGATACATGGAAGTAAGAGATGGATTGACGTGAGTGTTTATTTCGATGCGCTGTCGTTTCTGACTCACTTGTTTTCCTATCATGTAGCAAAGGACTGCAATTCTATGGACAGCTGACGGACCTTAGTGCGACGCTCACTCGTAATGTCAAGAAATTTGTCGCTGACCGTCGTGCGGAACGGGACAAATTAGTCGGCCAAGCAGAAATTCAGAAACGACTTTCAGCGCCGACATCTCCTCCGGGGCTTGCTGACAAACCCCCTGTGCCTCCCCCACCACGTTCTCCTCCATCTATGAATTCATCATTTGCATCGATGAGTCTTCAGGGAAACAGACATCCCACATCCCCTCCTCCCAAGCCGCCACAAGCTTCCTACGCTAGCGCTCCCCCTCCCCCTTCGTCTCAGCCAGCTTATTTCCCGCCTCCTCCTCCCCCTTCGTCTCAATCATCTTATTTCCCGCCCCCGCATGCATCGCAGCCAACACGATCATCCTATTCTTCCTCTTCACCGAATCCACCTCCGGACCCTTACGCAAGCTTGGGAATGTTTGGCTCATCACAGTATTCTGCTCCACAACAGCAGCAGCAACAGAGTTCACCAAGTGCACCTCCACCGCAGCGTCCGCCCCCTCCGCCATCGCAACAGGCATACGGTCTCCCGCCATCACAGCCTTCGTATGCAACTCCACCACCACAGCAAAGATACGCATCACAGCAGCCATATGCGCATCAGAGACAGGCTTCTTATCCCCCGCCACCGTCTTCGCAGCCTGCTTACCAGTATCAATACGCATCGCCGCCTGCTTCTAACTCTTCTTTCCCGCCACCGCCCGCGCCTGTTCAGCAGCAGCAGTATGCGACTCAGCGTCCACTAACACAATATCAGACTATGCCACCGCCACCACAGCAGCAAGGGTATAATCAGTCCCAGCCCTATCAAGGATATGGAAGATAGATAACAGTCCCCGTTTCCAGTGTCGTGAGTTGTAATGGAAGATATATGGATTTGCAATTTGTATCGCTGTCATGGAATTGTTTTGTAACTCTTTTTTCTCTATAATAGAAATGGAATTTGTATCTCGGAGCGGAGTGCTATCACCTTCACCAGAAGGGTGTCCAAATATCTAGGAACTTGCTATATAGGATTGAGGCGTCATGATGAGTGAGATTATGACGATGGTGAGCTGTCGCCATAGAGAACCTTCCGCCCCCATTCCTCCGCGCGCTGTTCCCATCTCCCAACATACGAGAATAAGCCGGCTACTTCATCATTCCATCGCGACTCTATAAGCTCGGCGAGGGGTCGCTGCGCTATTCGCATCGAGGCTGGGGGTGGAGAAGGGATGGTGCTGGATGCGTTGACCAGACGGTCGGATATTGTGTGCAAACTGTATAGCGGGTTCAGCTCCCAAACGCGTGTAGGTTGTAATGAGACACTACACACTCAGCACGGTGTTGTGCGGTCCTGCATTTAATGAAAACATTTAGCATGCCTGCCAGCCCACAGAAGCTTTGATTCCTGGGTTCAGGATGTCAGGCATACCTCGTTTGAATCATGTTCGAGAATCCATAGTATATCTGGATGGTTAAGGATCAGAGCTGATAGTTAGGTTCCTATGTTTGGATATGCGGAGACGTTGAGACACACCCCACCGGTTGTGAGCGCGCCAGCTAGAGAACCGACGAGAAATGACATTATTGTGGAATCTTGGGGGCTTGAGGCCCAAATGCTGGATGGGTTCGGGTTGGGTTCGGAAGATGATGAGAAAGGAACGCTGAATTTCCTCATTTGGGTATGTCGCTTTTCTTACCCGCCACGACCTTTACCTTTACCTGAAGTTGAAGCTGGCAAATATCTGCTTTTTACAAGCCTCCTTGAAAGCTTCTAAGTCTTGATTTTTTTTCGAAATTTTCTTGTTCAATCCTATAGTGAGTCCACTTTGATAAATATAATTTCTACTACATATTGAATCGTCAGGCCCGACTCCTGGAGTCCTTTAAGTTAACCTGTACTAGCGCGTATCGTGAGCATCCCATGGATATTCTGTCTTCGTCCATTTGGCAGCACCAAGTAGAGGAGAATCGTTGTCCCGCTAACCGCTTGATCGCTTGCATCTTGAATCAACGAAGTTGAAAAGCCTTTCTCTGAGAAAGTTCCAACTGTGGATCAAAATACGAAGTCGGGGCCGGCTGGATATCCAGTAGGTAAAAGATACGCTGTACACGGAGAGACATCATGCATCATCCTTTATGGTGAGTGGATCTGCGAGGTTTCCATATGTAAATATACGGTTTCAATATTCAATTATAGTACCATTAAATTTTGATCACTAATGGTATTTGACGCCCGTATTGTGGGTGTTATCGAGCGTCAGATCTTTTTTGACGAAATACGCGCGCCGGGCAAGATTGCGAAATCCATGTCAGCCCAAGCATGGCATTTGGATAGTGTAATCCCCTTTCCACTGGGATTCAGCGTGAGGACCGCTGGAAAAACCGGTCAGGGTGTGTTTGCAAATGTTCAATACAAGCGTGGGGATCTCATTATCGCTGAACGGCCAATTTACCGCGTCGTTAATAACCTGGACGATATTATAACCGTAATCAACGGACTCACTGAAGTTGAGCGTAATGAGTTCAAGGCACTCAAAAATTCATTCCCAAAGCTGTCGGACATTGGCATTCACCAGACAAATGCGATGGACACTGTCGACGGGTTCCATAACATGTGCTACTATATCGCGGTTTGACCACCCCTGTCCGCCCAATGCAAGATATTCGTGGCACGCGGAAAGTGATCGCCAACGCGTCTACGCCCTCTGTAATATTGCATTGGGGGAGAAGATCTGCATCACATCTCGCCGATAGAAAAGTGTATGGAAGCTCCTGAGCGGAAAGGCAAGAGCGGTTGAAAAATTCTAATGTCCTGTGCGTTTACAAGGTTTATATGCTCCCGAGCGACGCTAACATAGCTAGCGATAACGACGGATCGAGTCCGAGTCCGAGCTTTTGGATTCACGCTTACTGTTCCCGCTGCCGACATGGTCAAGAGAGCAGAAGTCATCCAGCGCCTCTTCATTCGCAGCGAACCGGTGAACAATAGCCAAATGCCCAAAAGTTGAACGCTGAACAATGCAACTTCCTTGTCTAGTAAGTAGTCTAGTACTAGTCACACCAAGTACGTACACCTGCCCATTAATCGGCACGCGACCAGTACACTCAGCTTCTATTGTCTACCAAAGTACAAGTTCAATGCTGGCATTAACTTAACTGATTAAACCGCAAACAGATTTCACGTATCAAGAATTCGTGCATATGTACCCCAGAACAGTCAAAAACAATCCAAGTAACATATGGTTTAGCTCGCATTGATATCGATGATTGGAAGTTGTTCAAACCACAACCTATATAATTCGATCATCATCCATGAGAGCGAAGCGAATACGCAGATACATTCGCTCGTTCCTGCATTGAATCAACCATGTTGCAAAAATTGATTCGTTCGGCCGGCGCGACGCTCATTGGTTTTGTTCTATGGAAGATCGGCAAACACGTTGTTCATCAACTTACCTCTCCACTTCGCCATATCAATGGCCCCAAGAGTACCAGTTGGCTCTTTGGCAATATGCGCAACTTGTTCAAATCTGTAAGAAACTCTTTTTTGTTGGCTTGAGCTGTTTTTTGAAGTTGACCTTTACTCGCGTCAGGAGGATCTGGTTTTGCTTGAAGAATGGACCCAAGAGTACGGTCAAACATTGAAATTTCATGTGTTCCTTAACGTACGTCATTCGGACGCTTGAATGCAGAAATAAGAAATCCTGAATGGGGTCAAACATGCAGACAGTCTGTCTCTTTACGACAGATCTCCGCGCCATGAACCATATTCTCACTCACAGTGTGGACTATCAAAAACCAGAGCCTTTCAGGCATGGCCTGTCTCAAATTCTTAGTAAAGGTGATTGTTCCGATAATTGCATTTGTCACGATATCTGATCTCCTCTATCAGGTGTTATATGTGTTGAAGGTACGACTGATTTTGCGTTGTGACGACTGCAGCGCAATGGAGCTTATTTTCAATATAGGTGCACAGCATCGACAGCAAGTGAGTACATGGAGGTCATTTGTGTTGTATTCTTCTGATTTGAATGAACCAGAGAAGAATCATGGTGATTGTATATCAAAATGGGCCTTCTGTGGAGATTGACACGCCCGTTTAGAATCCAGCTTTCGGACCCGGTCAAATTCGTGACCTAACAGAAGTTTTCCTGGCTAAGTCGATCCAGGTATTTATTCATCTCTGTGGTTACTTTATCAATCACCTCATATGACACAGTTACGAGATATCCTGATGTCGGAGAGCAGGGACGAGGAAGGAAATCCAAAACGGACCGACATTTCAGCATGGATGAGCAGAATGTCACTTGATGTCATCGGACTTGCTGGTATGTTCACCACGTAAACACTCGACCGGATGGTTTTGGTTGAAATTGCGATGCATCAGGCTTTAACTATGAATTTAATTCACTTGATACTAGCGTAAAGAATGAGCTCATCGAAGCCTTCGAGATAATGGTGTCTACCAGTACCCCAGTGAAAGCCTTGCTTGTGCTGCAAAGATGGATACCACCTCTCAGGGCAATTGTAGGTTCATAACCAATACATCGCAAAGTCCTCTGACATGTTGCTTTGCTATGTCCTAAATAGCCAACAGAATGTGGTAAACAAATCACGTTCGCACGGGACATCATGAGACGCATTGGTCGCGAACTGTTACGGGACGCTAAAGCTGCTGTTTTGGACTCCCAAGATAAGAAGAAGGGAGTCGTCGAGAAAAGCAGTGTGCAGGGGCGGGATTTGCTTAGTCTGCTTGTCCAAGCTAATATGGCAACCGATATTCCGGATGACCAGAAGCTATCGGACGAAGACGTATTAGCTCGTAGGTCCTGGCTATCACTATATGAGTTTGACGTGCTAACATATGCATAGAGGTCCCTACATTTTTAGTTGCAGGGCACGAGACAACGAGGTGTGTATTGCTGACCTCTTCAACAGTATAAGTAAACTAAGCGCTATGTAGCAAAGCTACTATATGGGCCCTATTCGCCCTCACTCAACATCCCGAGATTCAAGCGAAACTTCGCGAAGAATTGCTCGGCTTGGAATCCGAAACTCCGTCCATGGACGCGCTGTCGGTACTCCCATACCTTGATGGTGTGGTCCGCGAAACACTGCGCATACATTCCCCTGTGCCTAGTACAATTCGCGTTGCGATGAAGGACGGCGTTATTCCTCTGGATACCCCATTCACAGACAAGAATGGTCAAGTTCAGACAATGATCAAGTATGTTCTCGATTGGTGATCCTGAAAATGATATGAAAAGTTCATCTGATGTATACTTGTTACCCCGCCGAAGAGTTAGCAAAGGCGATCCGATTCTTATCCCTATCCTTGCTATCAATAGATCCGAAGCACTATGGGGCCCCGGGGCCAAAGAATTCAAGTGAGTTTGATCATCGCGTTGTTTTTGGCTTGCCACGGCATTAATCCATCTGTGAAACTAGACCAGAGCGCTGGGAATCTCCTCCTGAAAGCACGTCGAATATCCCCGGCATATGGGGCCACCTCCTCACCTTCCTCGGTGGTCCTCGTGCCTGTATCGGCTACCGCTTCGCTCTGATCGAGTAAGAATCCACTGCAATGTATTGTGTCGGTTATACTAAGGGGACAATCGATGCAGGATGAAAGCATTATTATTCACCCTTGTCAGAACTTTTGAATTCACCCTTGCTGTTCCTGCTGACGACATCGTCATGAGAGCAGACATCCTTCAGCACCCTTTCATTCGTAGTGAACCAGGGAGCAATAGTCAAATGCCACTTTTCATCAAGCCTTATCACAGGACATAGATGCACGTTGCACACCATCTGCATGTTCCATAACAATGGAACATCTGTGTATTATTTCTCCATCAGAGAACCCAGAGAAATCTTTGTAGTAGCTATGTATTTAGTGTATCGTGCTTCACTTCATTAAGGTGTAATTGCTGTGTAACAAAGAGATATAACATCCATGGAAAGGAGGCAATGTCTCAAACTCTGTCGTCCGCAGCACCTCAAACATCTAATCCATCACTCTTGACAGGTTCTCTCTCGCGTGGGCTGTGAGCTACCGTTGAGTCGTTCATGGTAGCGGATACACTCTCATTGCCATGAAGAATTCGAAGGGGATATGATGGAGTGAGAGTGTGAGAGCCAGGAATGATTTCGAGACTCGACAATGCTGGGATGGATCCAGGGGAATCCAGCATTGCGCCGAGTTGGACAGATCTCAAGACCCGGCAAGCCATAGAACTCTTGAAGGCCACACAGGGAACACCGAACATAGCTCGTAAAGCTGGGTTTGTTGTCCGAAGCGCAATCATGACCACAAGGAGCATGTTGGTGCTGACTGTCGCGCTGGTGATTTATGAGCAAATCGTCCCAGGGAATCGAGAAAAAACCGGTCACTCACAAGTAATATTGCTGACTGCTCTGGAATAACAACTAGGAGAACCGCGGCAATCCGTCCCCATAAATGAAACATCCGATGGGATCCTTCCACTGCGTAGGTGAGTCAACCACCGTGATCGATAACAACCTGAACGAGATGGCGAAAAATACAAGTGTCGCATACAATGTGTTAAATGCTGTAGGAGCCGCGGCCACATTGTTCACATCGGTATCAATGCACCGTCTTGTATTATGGTACAAGTGACGGGCGGTGACGTGGATCGGTACCAGCATTGCGCGAATTGGTACCAGCATGGTTTGAATTCGTAAGAGAAATCACTTGCGCCAGCAGACTCCAAACCAGTCGGTGGGTGTGTAGAGAGCCACAGTGCAAATACAACCACATATATTTTATCCGACGTACTACCGAATATTTGTGGGGCTCTAACACACCCAACCGACTGGCGAAACTTGTGGTGGCGCGAAGTTTGCCTCTGTTTGACCCACTGCAAAAGTTCGGTCAAGTGTTCAAAATGCTGGTCATCGGCTAAAATAATAATAATATTTGCACTTATACGTATGATATGTTGATGTGTATTGATCAAAAAAAAGCGTTACCGTATGTACAAGGGTGTACCAAAGCAAGCCGATGGAGAAAAATCAACGCGTTTTTGTCGAAAAAATGAAGCACCTCACGAAGTACACAATATCCCTTCATGAACATGTCCCAGTGCCTCAGCAACGTTCTCCAGTGCCTGCAGCACAATGAGCTCTCTGCGGCAGGCTTCGTACAGCAGATCTTGAAGAGTGACGAGCCCAATCATTGAATAGCGCGTGAATCTTTGATGCGAAACGCGACGGGAATTTGTTTGGCGCTGCGTACACAGAAAAATGCAACTTATGCCGAGTCCATCAGCGCAGTGAAGTGCATTTTATGCAAAGAAGTCGAGGAACTCACCTGAGAGCAACAAGAGGAGTTTATGATGGGACAAGTGGTAGAAAAGATGAAATCCGTGGCACCGCACCTGTGGGGAGTCGTCTATGCACTATTAGATGGCATTCCTAGTCGCCAAAGAGCGGTCAACGCTCGTCCCGGCGTTGATGCAGAATCGGCGCAGCATTTCAAGGAGATTTTGGGTCAAATCAGAAAAATGGCTCAAACGCTCAGAGCTGCGTTTGCGTATGATAACTTCGATATTGACTTCAAGGCTTCGCAACCGACACTTGAGCACCAGTCAACGTTCGTGAGCGCAACATCTGCCACGCTGATCCCACTGTTTAACGTACCAGATATCAATGCCCTGTGCTGCTCTGCTGCACTCTGGGCAAAAGATCCCCGCAATCCAAAGCCGTCGTCATTTCCCCTCACGTCGGAAGAGAAGGACATGCTGGTCTTGCATAAGAATGATACGTACAGCCCCAGTCTTCACGCTGATAGACTCAATCCGCGCCAGGAAGCATTCACATGTCATATTCGGGACATCTTGGCCATTTCCAATCGCGCCTCGGGGAACCCGATACCATTAGTAGAATCCCTGTCCACAAAACTGAACAGATTCCCTGCCGAGCCATGAACATTAAGCAATCCACAACAGATGGAAATGCCGATGTGATGCGACAACTTACTCAGGCAAGGGGGACTCAGCGATATCCACGATCCTGCGTTTGATGCAGGAAATGGCATTGATATATCAGAATATGTTATTCTTGTGCACGGCGACCTCTTGACAAAGGAACACTTGGATTCTGTTCGAGCAAGCAGATCAATTGAAATATTGAATATAAGTGCAAATATTATTATTATTTTAGCCGATGACCAGCATTTTGAACACTTGACCGAACTTTTGCAATGGGTCAAACAGAGGCAAACTTCGCGCCACCACAAGTTTCGCCAGTCGGTTGGGTGTGTTAGAGCCCCACAAATATTCGGTAGTACGTCGGATAAAATATATGTGGTTGTATTTGCACTGTGGCTCTCTACACACCCACCGACTGGTTTGGAGTCTGTTGCGCCAGGATCGCCCGGTTGCAAATCGGGGTCTTTATCCGTCGTGACTCTTCTGTAGCTGTATCTATTCGTGAAGAATGATGCTGGAATGATCGGCTACCATATCAGCGCTCAGCACCCACACCATCTTTGATTGACTCGTCGGCTTCATGGAGCCTCAGACCTCCACGCAATCCAGGCTAGTACGAAGTGTTCAGGAGATATGAGACGGATTCAGATATGAGGGCTGAATTTCCCAATTTAGATGTGTTGCTTCTTCAATTTGAACTTTCAAGTTGGCAAATCACTGCAGCTCGAGTTGCGAACTTTATACAAGTCACCTTTGTTCGAATCCAACCTTTTCCTAGACTCGGATCGAGATTCGAAGTTGAGTCTAACTTTTCAACAGGTAACTATCATCCTATTACTCCAAAGATACGCCGTACACGACAAACATCATCCTTTATGGTGAGTGGATCTACGAAGTTGCCATGTATAAATACGGTTTCAATGGTCAATTATAGCACCGTTGATTTTGAATGCTAATGGTATTTGACGCCCGTATTGTGGGCGTTATCGAGCGTCAGATCTTGTTTGATCCTTCTGATACCACCAGGCCTCACTCAGCCAGCCATCATAACTCGTTCACTTCACGTCTATTGCTATCCAAGGCAACTTTTTCAAAGAACTGGTTGGTTTTACTTTTTCTAGTGATGGACCACAACTAACTCTGATTGATGCTACCGGGGGAACGCTGCATTTCGGGCAAACGATTATGAATCAGCACTAGAGCATTATACGCGCGCGATGACATTGGATTCTTCAAAATTTGCGTTTCCCCTGAACAGATCCTTACTTTATCTGAAACTTGAAAGGTCAGTACCAACACATACTATAATTCTTTCCAACGACCAATATGTTGTCGGAACTTTCAATGAAGATGGCAGGATGCGGAACAAGGTGTGACAATAGCTCTTGAACTAGCGCCACACGAAGTCAAGGCATATTAAAGGCGATTTAAAGCGAGGGTTAAGTTAGGAAACAACGAGACAGCCTATGAAGGTACAATTTTCTATCTAGATGGATTTAAATACATCGCCTCATGTTTCCTTTGCAGATGCTATCAGCTTCCGTGATGCAGGAGGAGCAAAGAAAGTCTTTGAGGAAATGATTGACGAAATACGCGCGCCGGGCAAGATTGCAAAATCCATGTCAGCCCAAGCATGGCATTTGGACAGGGTAATCCCCTTTCCACTGGGATTCAGCGTGAGGACCGCTGGAAAAACCGGTCAGGGTGTGTTTGCAAATGTTCAATACAAGCGCGGGGATCTCATTATCGCTGAACGGCCAATTTACCGCGTCGTCAATAACCTGGATGATATTATAACCGTAATCTCAAGGCACTCGAGAATTCATTCCCAAAGCTGTCGGACATTGGCATTGACCAGACAAACGCGATGGACACTGATGCACTGATGACGGGTCCGTCATATGTGCCACCATATCACGGTTTAACCCCTCTTGTTCGCCTGATGCGCGGTATTCGTGGCGCGCGGAAGGTGGTCGCCAACGTGTCTACGCCCTCTGTGATATTGCATCGGGGGAGGAGATCTGCGTCACTTACCTTGGCGGTAGAAATGTGTATGGAAGCTCCCGAGCGGAAAGGCAAAAGCGGCTGAAAAATTATAATTTCCTGTGCGCTTGCAAGGTTTGCACGCTCCCGAGCGACGCCAGCATAACCAGCGACAAACGACGGATCGAAATCAGTAATATATGGGACAACATACCGCACTATCCTCCCAGCCTAACATCTCTCTCTCTCCGTTCCACCGTCCGCGCCATCCATCTACTGCGCGAGGAAGGCTACGCTGCTGACGTAGACGATTTCACCATCGATGTTGCAACGGGATGCTCCCAGCATGGCGATTGGGCTTCCGTCGAATACTGGCAGGCGATGACGTATGCAGCGAGGGTAGCAGAATTTGGAGAAGATAGTTACCGGGCGAATGAAGTTCGTGATAACATCGCGAAGCTCGGAGCATCCCCACATGCCAATTCTTTTCCTCGACAAGATTTTACTCACATACGAGTTTAGTTGATGAATGTAGTACGATATTCAAAGGGAGGTACTTACGTCCAGTGATGTGATATATAGCGATGCGACTATAGGAGGATAAATACGATGAATGTATGGCAATCATACTAGATCTTGAGCTTGTACACTCAATTCATTTTCGGGTAACATTTCCCTGATGAACATACACGTGCTCGAGAAAACCGACATTGTACTATGTAGACTTGCTACGGACTATTCATCTGGAGCCAGGAGCGCCGACCTCTACACCATACATTGCGGAAGAGTATTTTTCTTTAAAATCATTCCACGTATCGAGAATTAGTTCATATCTATCCCAGAACAGTCAAACAATCCGAACGGTAACATATGGTTTAGCTCACGTTGATGGTCGGACGCCGCTCAAACCGCAACCTATATAATTCAATTATCGTCCATGGGGGCGAACCGAATACGCAGTTACATTTGCTCATCCCTGCGTTGAGTCAACCATGTTGCAAAAATTGATTTGTTCGGCCACTGCAATATTCATCGGTTTTGGCCTATGGAAGATCGGCAAGCATGTTGTTCACCAGCTTGCCTCTCCACTTCGCAATATCAATGGCCCCAAGAGTACCAGTTGGCTCTTTGGTAATATGCTCGAGTTATTACAGTCTGTAAGAAACTCTTTTGTTTGCTTGAGCGCATTCGTTGGTTTTAACCTGTACTCACTTCAGGAGGAATTGGTTTTGCTTGACGAATGGGCCCAAGAGTACGGCCAAACTTTGAAATTCTATGGATTTCTTAATGTACGTCACTTTAATTCTTGAACGGAGAAATAAGAGATACTGAATGGGCCCAAACATGCAGGCAGTCTGTCTCTTTACAATGGATCTCCGCGCCCTAAACCATATTCTTACTCACAGTACGGAGTATCAAAAACCAGAGCCTGTCAGGTATGGCCTGTCTCAAATTCTTGGTAAAGGTGATTGTTTCGATAATTGCATTTGTCGCGATATCTGAATCCCTCTATCAGGTGTTGCATTTGTTGTAGGTACGACTGACCTTGCGCTGCAACGCAATAGAGCTTATTTCCAATGTAGGTGCGCAGCATCGACAGCAGGTGTGTGTATACGAATGATTCGTGTTGTATTTTTCTGATTTGAATGAACTAGAGAAGGATCATGGTAATTATGTGTTAAAATGGATCTTCTGTAGAGACTGACGCGCTCTTATAGAACCCAGCTTTCGGACCTGGTCAAATTCGTGATCTAACAGAGGTTTTCCTGGCTAAGTCAATCAAGGTGCTTGTCATCTCTACATTCAATTCGCTGATCGTCTCTTATATGACAAGCAGTTACGAGATATCTTGATGTTAGAGAGCAAAGACGAGGAAGGAAATCCAAAACGGATCGACATATCAGCATGGATGAGTAGAGTGTCACTTGACGTCATTGGACTTGCTGGTATGCTCACCACGCAATCCCTTGATCTGGTAGTTTTGGCTGATACTGTGATACACAGGCTTTAACTATGATATCAATTCGCTTAATGCTAGTGTAAAAAATAATGAGCTCCACGAAGCGATTGAGATGATGCTTTCTGCCGGTATCTCAGCGAGCGTCTTGTCCATACTTCAGATAGGGATACCACCCCTCAGGGCAATCGTAGGTTGATCATCAATATATCGTAAAATCTTCTAACATGTTGCTTTGTTATGTCCTGAATAGCCAACAGATCGCGGTAGACAGATCATGTTCGCACGGAACATAATGAGACGCATTGGTCATGAAATATTACGGGACGCGAAAGCTGCTGTTATGACCTCTCGAGATGACGAGAAGGGAATCGTTGAGAAACGCAGCGTGCAAGGGCGAGATCTGCTTAGTTTGCTAGTCCGAGCAAATATGGCCACCGATGTTCCAGATAACCAAAAGCTATCGGACGATGATGTTTTAGCTCGTAGGTTTTGACCCTTGGCTATCACGGTATCATTTTGACATGCTAACATATGTACAGAGGTCCATACGTTTTTGGTTACTGGCAACGATACTGTGACGTGTGTATTACTGACCTCTTCAAAAGCATAAACTAATCGGGATGTAGTACGGCTACTACGTGGGCCCTATTCGCCCTCACCCAGCACCCTGAGGCCCAAGTTAAACTTCGCAAAGAGTTACTCACAATAGAATCTGAAACTCCGTCAATGGACGAACTGTCGGCACTCCCATACCTTGATGGTGTCATCCGCGAAGCCTTGCGTGTATATACTCCTGTGCCCAGTTCACTCCGTATCGCTATGAAGGACGACGTTATTCCTCTTGACACCCCATTTACAGACAAGAACGGTGAAGTCCAGACTGAGATCAAGTACGTTTTTGATTGCTGAAGTCGAAAATGAAATGAAAAGCTCATCTGGACTGTACTCGTTACTTGTCAAAGAATTATCAAAGGCGATTACATCGCTATCCCCATACTCGCTATAAACAGATCCGAAGCACTATGGGGTCCCGACGCCAAAGAATTCAAGTCAGTTTGATCATCGTGTTTCTTTTATCGTGTTTCTTTTGTTTACCCTGAAATTAATCCTTCTGTGAGACCAGACCAGAGCGCTGGGAATCTCCCCCTGAGAACGCTTCGAACATCCCCGGCATATGGGGCCACCTTCTCACCTTCCTCGGTGGTCCTCGTGCCTGTATTGGCTACCGCTTCGCTCTAATCGAGTAAGAATCCACTACAGTATATTGTATCGGTTATACTGAAGGGACGATTGGTGTAGGATGAAAGCATTGTTATTCACCCTTGTCAGAGCTTTCGAATTCACGCTTGCTGTTCCCGCTGCCGACATTGTCAAGAAAGTAGAAGTCGTTCAGCGCCCTTTCGTTCGTAGTGAACCGGGGAGCGATAGTCAAATGCCACTTTTTATCAAGCCGTATCGCAGGGCATAAACGCGCTGTTGGGACCTCTCACGAACCGTAACAGGACATAAACAGTGAAATATGGTGCTCCATAAGTTCTGTCGCATACTGGCTGGCGATGACATACGCAGCAAGGGTTGCAAAATTTGGAGAAGACAGTAACCGGGCGAGTCAAAGTTTTACTCATGTACGAGTTTAGATGATGAAGATACGATACTCAGAGGAAGGTACTTATGTCCAATGATGTGATGTGACTATGGTGGGATGGATGTTGACGTCGGGCCATCATAGGCCTTGTACACCCAACTTTCGTTTGTGGATAGCATTGTACCGAACATGAATATATGTATGCTCGAGAAAATCGACATTGCAGATTTGAGCTGGACTGTTAAAATCGAATATCTGGAGCGTCGGCCTTTACACCATACACTGCTAAAGAGTATTTTTTTTTAAAAATCAAACCGAGAGCCGAGGAGAACATAAAAAATTCTCCATATATCTTCACTTTGCGAATAAACCAGCATTCACTGCTAAGGGGATGATTATAAGTGATCATTGGACATCATCCGAGTCCACCGAACCCCACTATATGCATCTCATTAACAAGTCATCTCATTAACAAGTACAACCATACAAGCCCCGAGTTCCAAGAAATAAACTAGCCTTCTTCACAATACCCGTCAACTCAATAATAATAAGAATCAAAACCACATGCAAGGCTGCCATTGTTATTGCTGAGGCAAGAATCTTGAAAGATGGTCAGCGAATGATACCATTTTCGTCAAGTTCGTATAATTTGGAAATGAACCCACTCAAGTCAAGGATCGATGCAGGATCTCCTCCTGAGCCATTCTGGCAGTCACAAAGCAAGTACGATGTTCCGGACTCAATCGCGCAGTCAGTGCACGAATCACTATAATCACCACTGATAAAGTAAGGATTAGTTTACGCTCAGAAGTCTGAGAACAATAGAAGATAGCGCACACAGCGGCACAGGCAAGGCTTCCGTTTGTGTTGGTAAGACAATCGGTCAGATCGACGGCAGTATTCGTCGCCACGCCGTCTGCTGCATTGCAGGAGGCATAGAGGACAGTGCCATCCATATACCAGTCGCTGCAAGAAGCGCTAAAGTCCGTCGCGGCGACGTTGGGCACGGCAAAGAGAAGCAGGCCAGAGGCGAGCAGTTGGAGGTACGTGTATTGCATACTATTGGATTGTGAAGGGTGCTGAGGATCAAGTCAAGACAAAGGCCTTTTATATGTATCGAATTGACTTTGAAAGCGTTGCTCACACCGGGTTCGATGAATCGGCTGCAAGGCGAGTTTTGGACGGAGAAATGTATCTAGGAAAGAATCAGATGAGATCAGCTAACACATAGGAAGATAGGTACCCGGCAGGCTGTGAGCTGTGAGTAATCGCGGGCACCTGTCTGCGGACGCCTAACGTTCAGTCACCACTTTGGACAATATCCAAAGCATGCCCCGGTTGGATGGCTAAAAATGAGCCAAGGAACGTCAGGAGTTGATTTCTTACCGTTTTGCATACATTTAAGTAGCAACAGTGTGTACGGGGTGTTTGTCTCAGGTATCGATTTGATTTCAAAGCCTGCCTGGGGTGGTGGTAAGATCAGGCTCAATGGGACTATACTCGGCTTCCGCAATGTTACACACTGGACATTTGCGTCCTTCTTCGGGCGTTCAAGAAAGTGATTGCTTGCGGGACTACCGGAGTGATTCAAGACGGATTATGGTGATAAACTCTTACCGACATGATAATCGCGAGATTCTGGCGGCAGTGATTCTAATTTCAATGCGACTCTGAGTCAGTCAGACAGGCCCGGGGTAACGTGAAAGAGAAACCGGAGTTGCTCAAAATAGCTTCGTCGAATGAGATAAGTAATACTTGCCAAATATTCGACTTAACGCCCAAGTCACAAACAGAACAACGTTGTTGAATGATATTCAAAATTTCAAGATTAACGTCAAGGATTTTACAGCTTCCGCTCGATCACGTGACCACATAAGTTTCGATCACTGACTGCCGGAACTGGCAGTGGAAGCAAATATTCGTGACCAAGCTTTCAAGAAACCACCAAGAGGCCATTTACTAAAACTCTACTGACTACCCTAGACTGTCACATACAGGACTTTTGGCTGAGTCCTTCTCTCTGTCTACAAACAACCATTTCGCGATATGTTGCCTGTCAACATGACCTCTTTTACCCCGTTTGCGCCAGTGCTTCTCATACCGAGCGCCTATATCGGCCACCCACCCCAGCTCTCGAAGCCCGGGCTAATTTTACTTTGACAACTATCCTCGACTTTGTGCATCGAACTGATGAGCATGACTGAAATATCTTCCAAGGCGATGGTAAAGCTCAGTCATTTCTCCGTACAACCTACCGGATTCGGCCAAGGTTTTTGTGCCAAACCTCATCCATGTAACAGACAAGGCAAAGTACCTCGCTTTATTCTGATAGGTACGTTTACTTCTTTCAAGGTCGAGAAACCTGTAACATGAACAGTGGCCCGAAATCCCCAACGAGGCTAGGTGCATTAAAGCCATTGCAGCGTGGGCGTTACGAACACCCTGCATCAAAGCTGAGGTGGTGCATAATCCTAAACTTGACTTTTGGTACATTTGTCTGTCTGTACTTCAAATTTGTGCTGAATGATCATAGCTCCTCTTATCCATTCGGCCAGTCCTTCTCATCTATCCTGAACCTCAGTTTTGCTGTCTAAATACCTCTATTTCCAATCGCGCTCACTCATGGATGCACCTGGTTCTCTCTACGAGGCTCCCGTTTGCAAACGATCCCCAGCCCCGAGTCGGATCAACTCCCGGGTACCTTGTATCTGTTGTTTCATACAACCCCACCTGGCCAAACTTTCCCTCTCCTTTACTGATTGTCGCCTGACCATTTCAAACCCCTGACCCCGCTGTCTTCTGTGCAATTTCTCTGACAGGATTACGTCCTATGACCAATTTTCTATACCGAGTCTCTTTACCTATATAAACTAGATCTTTACTCTTCAACTGCCTCATCACCTTCGGTTTCCTCAGTGTCTTTAGCCTCAGAGATAATTCACAATGCAGTTTACCTCTCTCTCCATCGTCTTCTCTGGCCTCTTCGTCTTCGCGACCTCTAGTGCAGTCGCTTATGGCGGTTTCGCAAACAGTTGCACGGACTATTATGTGACCGATGCTACACTCATCGCCAGCTGTACCGGCCCCGACGAAGTGGTGTACCTCACTTCTATCAACACTGCGTACTGTATCGCCGACACCGCAGGATCTCTCGAATGCGCTCCCAAGTAAGGAACTTATCCTCTTGAACCGCCGCGCGATTGATGGATACTAATCACGTATTGTGCATGCAGTGGACAGTACACCACCTCGTGCAGCAACTGCTTCATTGAGTCGGGAACAACCTACATGTTGTGCGACTGCGAAGATGGATCGGGTGGTGATGCTGCTAGCATTATCGATCTCGGTAAGCCGTTCATCCCGATTCTCGCAACAATATTTTGATGCTAATATCTCGGATTTAGACTCTTGCATCAGCAACATGGGCGGCGCATTGGCTTGTTGATATTTGGATGAATATTCATCCCAGCACGATCTTATCAGTTATAGGATATTGGGGGTATTAATCTTCCCGTCAGTATAAAGCTAGAGTTTGAGAATTATATCAGAAAACCATCAGTTGTAAATCAGAATCATGTTGTTGGGCTGCTGAAGTTTAGATATTAGTTTTGATTTGCCAGAAGTGCTGCAGCTGGTTGTCATACTTCATGGACCGGATCAGTCATGGAAATGAAAGCCTAGATGGACTAGTGAGCTGTTAGATACAGTCAAGTGCATGCAGTTACACGCTCTTTGCGTTGGAGAAAAAGTTTCAGATGATACATAATACATGATGCATGATGCTTGAAAGGATACAGCACTAATAAAACAAGCACTCGTGTTTTCTCGACTGACCAAGTCATATCGTAGCACACGTCTCCATCCCTGACCTATGACTTTTACATCACGGCCGAATGAACAACCCTATCCCAATCCCTATACACAGACTGCCGACCATTGCCATTCTCACCTGTGGATCTGCGAGGAGGGAGGGGACGGATCTGGCGGCGTATGGGGATGGAGTAGCACTTTGATCAGGGGCGAAAGACGATGACAAGGATTTACGGCACACAGAAAACGCATTGACTAGGCGCTTGCGTGCAGGCGTGAAGAAGGAGTCGTAAAGAGTCGACAGTGAGAGCACGAACAAAGAGGACACGGGTAGCGGATCAAAATACGGCCCAGTGCAACTGGGTGTGCTTGGTTGGCTGTGTGGTCGATTTGTAATTGTACCCCTGCGCAAGGAGGCAACATCTTCAGATAGTCGATGCTCCCATTCCGCTTCCCATTTGGCCTTGTCCCATTTGATCCCTGCGTTTCCTTCTGGATTGACATCGCTTGTATGTCGTGTAAGAAGAGAGGAAAGCCTTATATCCTCGACCGCATATTCACGAATCCCCTTGACAGAACGTTCAACTTCACGCCAACGAAGGAAACGGTCAGCGGCCTCATAACGGAGTGTGGAGAGGGTTTCGGGAGAACGAAATAGTCCTTCGCGGAGAGCGAAAGAAGACGAAGGGCGAAAGGAGGAAGTATGGAGTCGACTATGGCTTGAGGAAGACAAGTGTGGCAGGACAATGATCGGGATATGAGGTGCTAAGATATCGATCAAGGCGTTGTATTTGGATGATGATGCTGTAGGAAACCTTGTAAGGATCATATTGAAAAGTGTCTATATTTGGCGATCACTGACCTTCATCTGAATTGGAACAAACGACGAGGGCAGTGTAGAGCGGCGTCCAAGGCGAAGCAATCAGGTTAGCGAGTGCGGCTGAAGGTGGATGGTGTGGATCAAGAATTTCAGATAGGGTGTTAAACGGCGCGTGTATCAGTGTCGATAAATCGTCCGGAGCTGCTGTGGCCTGCCGCATCATAAGCATACTGCACAGATGAGGAATGGCAAAAGGCATACTGAAAGCTTTACGATTTCGACGTTACGGGCGGGTTCAAATTTGTGCAGTCCATGACGGTCCGTATGTTCAATCCAGTCAGTTGAGGCATGAATCAGATTGCCGTACTCCTTTGCCTCCCAAGATGTAACGTCGACAATATCTTCGTTATCCCTAAACAAGGCGTCTGTGACGTCGTCCGTGCTGGGATCAGTTAATATCAGGAGTCTGAGGTCTCCGAGGGTCTTCCCATACGGAGACGGAACATGCAAGGGCTCTGGAAGAGCAAGGGAAGGAATGATGAGACGATGTGTGTGAGCGATATCAACAGGCGGGTGAGGAGGACTTGGGGCTGCGGAGGAGAAGAAATATGACGAGGATACAGATGGAAGCGAAGATATTGACTCAGTAGGACTGGATGGGCCTGAGGATGAGGATGAAGCTGGATGAACTGAAAACTGAAACGCCATTATTGTGATTTGAGATGGGAGCACAAGGCCCTGAACACGCCATTTCGTCCGAAGACGTAACACGTTTAGACTGTTATGCTGTTTGGGCTTGTTTGCCTGCACCTTCGGAATCAAACAAGTCATAACAAACGTCTGTCAATCAACTTTAATCCTTCAGCTTGTAAACACCGAAAGGTAGTGTGATATTGTGGTGCTACATTCTCATTGACGATCTCCAAGTAATAAATGTCCCTGTGATGAGTCCATTCAAAGTACATAGTAAGTGTGTCCATCCATATTCATTCTCCACTACAGATACTTATTAATAATATCCATCATCTGATGGCTGACCCGGCTAGAAGATTGTGGTTCCAGATAAAGCATTCACATTGTCAAAGCGCGGGCCGATGATTCTAGTAGGGGCGAATCGTGCCGCGAAATTAGCGTTGTAGCGATCACGCTTTATAGTTTGCGTAGCAATCCACCCATCGATGGTGGCGAGCATGTCCTAGATCTTGGTGAGTCGGGATATTCATGATTATTTGATAGTCACGTACTTGGAGTAAGAAATGCGCATGCTCGCTTGGGGCCCACAGGTAAGTGCCAGTCACTTTGTCCTTGAGTGTGATTGCTTCCCGGAATCGAAGGATGCTGTGTCTATTACGATTCTTGCAGAGTTTATCGTTGGCTTGCACAAGCAACGCGTGCATAGCACACAGGCGATCGAAATGAGGCGACCCTTCCAAAAGCAAGGATAAGCACAAGGCGACATCCTCTGCTGTTCCAATTCTCGCGCTGAACATGGACCCCAAGAACCCGGCGATATTTATTCCTCTCAATGTCATAAACGAGGGTTCCTCTGTTAATGTTGACGCGACCAATGCCCAATCACCATCCTGATATATTAGTGAGTAGATGCAAATTATAATGTTCAGGTGAGAACTCACATATTTCCAATGTTGTCGGAACATCTGCATCGCTGCTGCACGCAGCGCCCTTTCCAGGTTCTTGCCTGTAGTTTGATCGCATCTGATCATCTCCTTTATAATTCCTTGGGCGATCCAAGCCACCGGGCTTGCTGAGCGATAATCCTCGACACCCGATTGCAAGAGAGATTTGATCAAGGCAGTGGCGCCCTGTGTTCTGAACATTTCTACACCATCCGCAACCATCCGCTGGAAACTTGGCGTGAACACTGGCGCGTCTTGCAGACTGGAATTACTTTCACCGTCGGACGACGACTCGCTGCTTTGTGGTACGCTGTCCGCTCCATCATCAGCAGTCTTCTGAGTGGGACACTCTATGATACCAAAATCGAAGGTGCCATCGTCTGGTAAACCTGACAACGCCTTTTCGGTGACCTGGAAAGCTACAATATCTGGAGTGGGCGAGTGCGACTCGGTCTCGTATATGAGAAGAGAACCAGAGTCATCGCTGCGCGTATGTAGAGTCGATTCACTGAACACAGAAGACTCGTCCTGAGGGTATGTGGCGGTGACTGGACTGGGTGGTGGGGCGCGAACGAATACGAAACCAGTCTTGAGTGACATAGGCATGATATCAACGGTGTTATTCGGAAGGATATTCCACAAGTCTCTTATATGCTCTTTAGGCTCGGGTAGAGCATTTCCTGGTAGAGCATTTGCTTGGAAGAACGAAAACAGTTGATGGGCATCCGCCTCCAGTTTACTTGCTAGCGTTTGCTGACGTTGGTTTCTAACGAACTGTTCTTGAACAGGGGATATGGTAGGCGGCAACATGTTCAGGTGGCAGGGGATATTTCAAGACAGGAATGGATGAGATGATGTAGAAAGATAATATATGTCGTGTCCTGCCAAAGCACATTTTTATACGAGGTATCGGAGATATGAAATGGGATGTGGACTCGAGCTGAAAATGGCCACCACTTCCACATAGAACTTGAGCCACGAGGCATATAGGCTTTTGTTGGCATGTGGCAGTGAATCGAGTGCTAGAAATCACAGGAGTTTATTCGAACGGGGAAAGCTGCCTCGAGTTTTCGGCCTGGCTGCTCTTGATGAGGCAAGATAGACCCAGCGTTGGGTTGGCCGACATATTGCAACAGCTTATAGAGGTGACTCGCCGTTGGCTGTGAGGAAGTCAGTCCACGCCACTGAAAAGTCTACTTCCCTTTGGTCTCGCACGCCACTCACGCTTTTTCTGCAAATGCCAAACCTACTGGATATCACCGAGAACAGATATTGATTGAATGAACACGCGGGGCACGACATGGATCATAATCCGTTTTGTAGATATGACTTCAACTAGATGTTACCTGACAAGATATCGTCCTTGCTGCCAAGGTAGAAGACTGGAATTTCATCTAGCGGAGCACTGACATTAACACTCTGCCCGCCTTGTCCGTAGTCCTTCTCGGTCCACCTGCCAAAGGATATAAGCTTAGTGTCATAATGACCAGTAGGATGATTTACCAATGTGTCCAGGTCATGTTTTGCTCCAGATACGACTGAGGGAGACGTGGGAGATAAACCTCCTTCATTGTCGCGTTTTGAATGCCAACGGGGGATACGAGGATGCGGGGACCTATGATACATACTATGAGCGAGGCATTTAACCCGGAATCGGGTTCGGGGGACTCACCCATCATGAACTGGTGAGTAACGAGTGGGTCGTTGGCACCAGTAGCCTTGGCGACGAAAGGGTCGGAAAGGGAGAAATCATAGTAGAGGGGACGCATTAGTGTCCGACCGGTATCTTGTAGCATTTCGTAGAGTCTCTTGATATACGGGCCAAGTTGGTATCGAGTTGCAATGTACTGAGGTAGAATTTCGTTAGGCACTCGATCTAAAACATCAGCCTGCTTACTTTCTTGGCGATCACAAAGTTTTCCTCGCCGTACGACCAGGGCTGTAATCATCAGCACTTAAACAAAATTCACAACAAAGGGCTGTACCTCATTCGGACACGGATTGGCGGCGAAGGGGGTTGAAACGGCGGGTAAATTACACAATCGATCACTACCAAACTCAATGTCAGGGGCAATGACAAAGTGAGATGTAGGACTTTGCCATACCCATGTACACGCATCTAGACATACATCAGTAAGAAAAAGACCACAAATTACCTGCAACGTACATAAGGCAGGAAGGTCCCCATTCCCAACCATCTTACATATAGTTCTTTCCCCTATGACACTCATTCAGCTTCATCACGCAATGTATGATCAACCACACTCACATAATCCGTATCGATATCTAAACCGGTAAACCCACCGATATCCAATGTCCAGGACGATATGCCTGAGGCGGCAACGGACACCCCTGACGTGATCTGTTGAAGTAACACGTCGAACCTCGAAAGCGTGTCACCGCTCCACAGGTACGAGCAGTACCGCTGTCCTCCGGCGAAAGTACTCCTCGTCAGCGACATGTAGTCACACGACGTTGACGAAGCAGGGGAATTGGTCAAATTGTGTAATCCTTCGTTGATGGCCTGTTGGTGCAACCATGGATACATCTTTCCAGCGCCTTCTTGGGTACCAATGAAATATTGAGAGAAAGCTCTTGCGTACGGGATCAGATTAATAACTTGGCCGTCTATAATGCGCGGACAATCGTCAAGTCGCTTGTTCATTATGCATATCTTCGCACTCACTGTTTTCCCAAGCCTCTCCGAGCGTGCCGCCTGACCAAAGAAAAACGTCAAAAATGTTGGTGACGCATGGTTAAACCACTTACCATCAGCTTGGTCAATCCAGAAATTATGGATTCCTTTCGAGAAATAGCTCTCATTGAGTTGTTTCCCTGTAGTACGTTGTTAAAGCCTCTGCAATGCGACATTATATGGGTGAAGCCTTACACAAGAACTCCCGTGCACCCGGGTTAGTCGAATCTACGAGCCGAGTGTAAACTCCGGCGAATGAGTCAGAGACTCCAGTGCCATCACGAGTCGTGGCAAGGAACCCTTGTTCTTGAAGAGCCAGATAATTGGCAGAAAGGTCCTCGACACTTGGCCATAATGACACCATCATTTCTGCACCTGTGAGGTTCTTGACTGTGGCTGCCATGAGTGCAGGATCTGGCCAATATTCTGGATCGAAAGCCCTGCGGTGCGTCAGGACTTGATCGTACAAAATTGGATAGAACGTACCAATCGCCTTGATACTTCCAGTTGAAGAAGTCTATGAAGTAATCACTATCGCATTGATTAGATTGACATAAATTACGCATCACTCACCGACTACAATCATGGACACGTTAACCTGTTCATCGTGGAAACGTTGTGCCAAGTCCATGATTTGGGTTTGATTGTAATACCGTAGTTTAGACTGTTGGTATCCGAGAATGAAATCGGGAGGCGTGGGCTGTCGTCCTGGAATTTATGTCAATCACGACGCAAGGTAATTCAGATATAGATATGAACGAACCGGTGACTGCGGTGTACTGCTGTTGGAGAGAATCATAGTCCCCAGGTTCTGCGGCAGTGCTGTCGGGTTTATATGAGATATCGGGTAGACATCAACAACAGTGTAGTTACATCCAATAGTCCACAACTGTAGCCTCGCTTGATACGAAGCGGGTCCGAAGAGGGCTAAATTCTGATCCACAGTACAATAAGTGCCAGTCCTAATCACCAAAGAAATACGTACCCATACGCCCTTGGCTAGGCATATTGAAGAACTGCATGTAACCCTGCGAATCATTAATGGGCCGTGGATTAAAGCTTTTGATTTAAGGGTACTCACTTTATTTGACATGTAGAGAGGAATAGGCACAAAAGAATTGAAGTTAATCAAATCGATACTTTGTCCTTTCTTATTAACTGAATTATCCTTGCAGCACGCTTGCTGACCAGCGCCATAGAATTGTTCATCGGGATCAGACGTGAAAGCGAATTCAGCGGCAAAGCTCGGGCTCCTGAAGTCCTGTGTGTAATACCTGGAGTACAACGCCTTGTCGTCCGTGTACTCCGCTGTAAGCAATGTCCAGGAGTCGTCTGCCTCGACGCGGTAGAAGGATATCACGCCCAGGACTATGTCAGCCACGATATTGCCGTTTCTAATAGTCCCATTGCCTTGGAACGGAACGAGCTGGTCGTAACTTAGACCCGCATTTCCTCCCGGACCTTCGAGAGGTGGGTCGAGAAGGGCAGAAAGCTCATAGCCAGTAGGATCTTTCATGATACTCGCCCGAACACGCATTCCATTGTTTCCGAAAGGCTACAACAGGTCAGTTTGAGCATCGCATTGTGGGTTTGGAAGACGCTGTAACTCACTTGAATGAATACACGCTCGAAGCCATTCTGTAGTTTGATTCCTGTGGAGTTGGGTTGGGAGTAGCTGTCTGTTGCACACGCAACAGCCGCGAGGGCGAGCAGACCCAACAAGCTGGGCATATCACGTCGCGTCAAAGAGAAAATGAAGGACAAAGTCTCTACTACAACATCCCTATACCTCCCAGCTTTTTATGGCGCACCTCACGGACCGCTGGCAAGTATACGTCAGAGAAGAACCGTCACGTGCAGTGCAGGCATTCGCAAAGCGGAGGATGATCGCTGAAAGAGGAGTAAAAGCTTACAAAAATAGCGTAATGAACGAGATCAGCTGAGCGTTAGATTGATAGTCGCCAATCGGGTATCTGCATTTCAATACAGACATTCTCAAGAAACAAATCAAACTCGACATGTATCAGCCTTGAAAGGCTACGCCTGTCCTGGATGCTTCCGCCATTCCACCTCCTGCAAAACCCGTACCTGAGGTTAAAGATACGAGACATCAGCATGTGAACTATCGATGCGACAGACGGTGATAAGATGTTCTGTTCGCTCCAACAAGAACATATGACCACGACACGCGTTAAATCACGTACCTTCTCTTTTCAATTCAATCACTTCTTTATCGCTTACAGTGTGATCACAGACTATGCACTGCTTGGCGGGCCGCACAAGGGAATCCGTACATACCTTGCAGACAACATGTGCACATGGTTTCATGACTGTTCAGGAATTTTGTCCGGTCAGAAGCTTATACACTATATACTCGATGTACGCACCGTATATAATTCTGTTATTAGAGAGATCAGTCTTGCACGATGGACATATTGGGTTTTCGCCCTGCTGAGATTTACTCTTGTCGCCTTCTGCAGGAGTAGAGTCGGCAGAACGTGACGCTGAAGATGCAGAACTAAAGGAGAATTTCACAGGTATAAGAGACTTAAGTCTGTAAATTTGTTAAAGAGAAGTTAAGTAGGCGCTATTATGAGGAAGAACTCACGTTATATGATGACGCGGATTACCCCCTCTGCATGTTGTTTGGACCTTGACGTCTTTCAATGAAGTGGGAGGTCCGTTTGAGGCATATGTCGGAGTGAGTGAAGGGAGCCAAAAGTCCGGAAGTTTGTGACGCAAAGCCTCAGCTTGTTCGCGTTCGATCTGACGTAGAGCTGCCTCTTCGGCTTCCCGCGTCAGGGACTCCACAGCCGAGGTTCCAAAATCAAGTTTCCGTTTAGTGGACTGGACTAGATATATCAGCTTGAATGCGATCACTATTTTGAGCGTTGGAGTACACATACTTTCCTTTCCTTCGGAAAAATTGGTAGCAGGTATATTTGCTGACAGCCCCAGCTGACCCTTCTCAAAGTCACGCAATACTCGCTCTCTGGCGGCTTCTTTCGCGAGTTCCCTTTCCTCTTCTGCTTCTCTCTTCAGAAGCTCCAAGCGATCTTTTTGCCGTTTGATATCCTTCTTTTGGGTTACTGGACTCGAGGTTATGTTAAGCCAAGAAAAGACTTGAGCAAGGCTCACGAAGATCGGTATAGACACATTCCTTGCAGAATAGGTGCCCTGTATCGCATGCTAGTGGTTCTCTGGCGCGTTGAAGACAAAGTGCGCATGCATCAAAGTTTCGCATGGATTCGTTGCCTAAACGTTGCTGCCATAACAGAAATTAGCAAGTAACGAAGGACGAGATGGTTACTGGCACCTTTTTGGTTCCATATTCCGTCTTTTGCTTTTCAGCGTAAGAGAATACGGAGGATGCAGTATTGTTCTTGCTGTGCTTGGTCATGGTTACTTAGTACTTAGCACTCGTATGGAGATGGAACTGGAAGCTGGATGTAAGTAAGTACTTAGTGATGAGACTTAGTGACCCCGAAGCGAAGCGGATGTACATCGCACGTGACCTTATTCCAGTATTAACCGAAACACACATGTTATCCTCTGTACAAATTGTAATACAAAGAGTTATTGAGACACAAAGGCTAGAGAATAACAATAGGAATAATGATAATAATAATGAAAAGAGTGACAACAAGCAACCTCAGCTCTGATATGCCTCAGCTCTGATATGCATGCATATAACAACCAATATGCTTCATAATCTGATTTTGCCTCGCAGATGTAGTTGCGTTGCGAGGCAACTCTGGGAGCCCGAGCGCTCCAGCCAAAGCCCGACATTTCCTAGCTGGTAGTAAAGAAAATGGTTAGATACGCCAATGGTTGCAAAATGAAATTTATACAAACAGTTCAACACCAATAGGGCTCGTGGTGTTCTTGGCAGGTCTGTGGGCATATTGGGGACTTGTGCCCACTGGATGGTCGTTTCATAAGTGGCCTTCATGTTGGTAAGTCGTAATGGTAGCAAATGTTTCCTTGACTATAAATCAACAAAATACAATTCAAAATGCTGGTGAATCACTCACTCTGCCTGGATCTGGTTTCCCATTTGATTCAGAAGGCCACCCATCTGATTTCCAAGAGCGTCTATGCGGTCTGTCAGGGCGTCGATCCGGACGTCAAGTCGGTTTGTCAAGGCATCGATCCGAGCGTCGAGTTGGTCTGCCAGAGCGTCGATCCGGACGTCAAGTCGGTTTGTCAAGGCGTCGATCCGAGCGTCGAGTTGGTCTGCGAGAGCGTCGATCCGGACGTCAAGTCGGTTTGTCAAGGCGTCGATCCGAGCGTCGAGTTGGTCTGCCAGAGCGTCGACCCGGGTTCTCAAGCCGATCTGGTCATCTTGAAGATTGTCAATGGTATTCTGGTTTTTTTGCAGCAGCGCTGTAAAGACGTGGGCGTTGTCGATCAATAGATGGAGAGCATCGGCGATTTCGTCATAGTTTGGTGGTTGGGCCGCCATGGATGGTTGTACTTAGTTGTAGATGAACGTTAAAACGTTAACCTTCGGAGGTGAAACAGTCGAACGTAAATCGCACGTGACTTCCAATTTTAGCCTTTTCATTCGTCAACCGTATTCATTCTCGATTTGCTCTTAGATTGTTGTTTCCGATTTATTTGGCTTTACTCCAAGCAGAAACAAAGTCGATCCGAGTTCGCGTATATCAGGTGCATTTTCGACAGTTTTATCTCCATCTTCTACTTATGATATGTTCACTACTAGCTTGTCCCTATCGACTCGAACCCAAGTTCCCAACATAGCCGTATCACATACCATGCTCAGTACATCGTCAATATTGGCTAAAACACACAAATATTTTATTTGATACGTATATTTAGAAACCCATTATTATAATATGGAACTTGAATACTTGAGAGTCATGAAGATACAAAGGCTAGAGAATAACATAACGATAATGATAAAGTCCCAATATGGCATCAATGCCTACAAAACCGGTGACATCCGATATGTTTCAAAATGTACTCCCGCCTCTCGATCACAGTGGGATGACCACCCAAAACGGGGAGTGCAAGTGCCTCCGCTACTTGTTTGCATACCGCAACTGGCAAAGAAAGGGTTAGACATGGCAACAATTGCAGTGCTTTTAACAATGTTACACACCTGACAGATTCAACACCTCCCCCGGTGTTCCCAATTGCCCCAGCAGCTCGTCAGGAACTTCGGGTGGCCACGTGAGTGGTTGGTCGTAATTTAGAATCGTATTGGCCAATCGGATGGGTAACAAAGCTTGGCTGGGTTAAAAATCAGCAAATGTTAAATTTAAATGCTAGAAATCTTTTACTCACTCTGCTGTTAATGATGGGAGAGCTTCCTGAATACCCGTGAGGATATTCACAATCCCAAGCAACTGGTTGTCTATCGCTGTCATCCTATTATCAAGCCGGTTTTCCATCGCTGTCATCCTATTCTCGAGCCGGTTTTCCATCGCTGGTTACCCTCGCCCCCATCCCACCCATCTGGGTATTCAGCCCATCCATGCGATTTGTGATCTCTGTGAACATATCTTGAAGGTTTTCAAACATTTGACCGACGGCGGGGGGGTGTTCTTGGAGGGCCACACCCATTTGTTGTGAATGGTGCCCCACATCGACGTTTGCCATGATGCAGTTGAAAATAAGCAGTGTGACATCGTGACATCTGAGCAGTCGTTCTGGCAGACGCAGACCTGGGGACATCTCCTCGATCAAAGAATTTGACAGATGGTTCTCTCCCTTCCCTTGAGCAGCCGAAGCAAATGACCTGATATCAATACTGGATTTATTTATTGACAATGGATCCCGGAAAGACGGCCTTGTGCTTACCTGCGATTTCCGGACGTGCACACTAGTTTACAGGAGGCATCAGGGATTGGGTTTGTCCGTTGTCAGCAATTATATGGCTTTGTAGCTGCATTTTTCCGAAATTACGAGAGCGTTATATAACATTGCAATGGCTTATAACGCAATACAGCGCAATACAACGGTGAGACCCAATCCCTGATGAGATACATAGCCTACTGAAATTGAAACCTCGTGCCGTTATACGATTCAATGTTCATCTACACACGTTATCTCGTCGATCACGGTCGCGGGGGTACGCTTCTCCCATCCAGCTACTACAATGACCAATTCCCAGTCGAGCTCGCAGATCTATACGGCATTGCGCTCCCGTTCTTTCCACGAAAACTGCTTCTGCAGTTGATCACACCAGTGATTGCGGTACTGTCGATAGGTATGGATAGCGTTTAGACTTTTATACTTGTATATATAAATATACACAACGTGCTAACGAATACCACTCTTCTTTTCAAGGAAGTTATTGAGGGATCTCGAAGGCGTGGGCTTCAGGACTAATCTTGGGCCGGTATTATAATACGGGCAAAAGTGACTCGGCAGGCGATATTACGTCGGTGCGCAGCGATTTCAACTCGGCTTGCGATATCTTCAGAATAGCTGACGGCGATGCTGCTTTTACTTATATCCAATATATTAGATACAGGAGCTAGTCAGCACATCAAATTGGCAAGCGGTGTTGAGATCGAGAGTTTCACAGAGCATGGACTTCGCTTTGCAGATGGAACGGCGCTTGCAGTAGATGTAGTGTGTTAGCTACTGGGTAAGCACTGTTTTGATTCGCACTCCCACCCGTAGTCGCGTGTTCTTATCCTTTGATTCTGTGAACAGGTACAACGATGTTCGGGAAGGACGTCTGTGGCCCCGAGGTTGCGCAGAAGATCAAGCCTGTGTGGTGTTTGGACGAAGAAGGGGAGCTCCGCGGAACGTGCAGAGAAAGCGGGTGTGAAGGCCTCTGGTTCGCTCTCGGTAAGGCATAGATATCACGGCTGGGACTCACACAGGCACCTGGGCCTGGCTTGCATCTAACACTTCGTATGTCCGCAGCTTCTATTCTTTAACCTTGATCTGATGGTTCTTTGCTTCTTCCAATACAGAGATTAAAACTATAGAGGCACGCATATTGCAGAGAAAGGATATCGAGATAGAATTGTCGCGCCAGTTATCACGAGGTGGGTTATCACACCTCTTTATTAGTTTCGCCGACGCCTACATCCTATTCTTTTTGCGCAGCAGTTGTGACGTTCTCGAGCTCGTTCTCGTGACCAAGCCTCGAGTACGTCTCAAACGCATCTTCCGTAATCTATCCGGTAATCCAACTACTTGTCGAACGCTCACATTCACACGTCCAAAACGGGAACCAAAACAAACCTCCAAAGTCATGCACCACTGTCTCCATCTGTTGCGAGGGTCATTTTTGACTTGTACCCCACTCCACCTGTCTGTCCCATGATGTCATATGTTCACCCCACGCTCAGAGTTTTTCGCCGCACTAGAAAAACTTGTGCTGTCGACTGAACTTGAGGGAAATCCTATCGCCGCTGGCCCTGCTTAATTTCGAAACGACTGATAGTAAATGCCATCGCTCTTGTCATATCAGGCTGCGAAGAGGCAAACGGATGTTTCAATGATGCCACATCACCGTCGGCAAAGCGCCTCGTGGCGGTATCTATAGAAGCCTATCTGTCACCAACGGGAGAAGTTGCGAAATGTTGGCGAGATAATGCGGCAGTTTGGGCTGGTATTCATCGCTGAGAAATAAAATGAAAAATGCTTTTTGAAACAGTCCCGCACGGCCGCAGCACCCTTGAAATTAAGTGCAACATGGTGCATCGGGATACACACTTTCCGCCTAAATCATTTAGGGGGTTAAAGTCGTTTAATACCCCGTGGGAACAAGGCAATTTAGTATTATCGCCCTCAAAATGGATGACGTAAATAGGAATTTATTGGCTGGGTGGTTCTTTTCGGTAATGTCCGTGGTCATAAAGGGAGATGGACCACATTTTGTTGGTTGTTGGTATCAAGGTGTGAGCTGCGCGGTCGTTGGCAACCTCCCGTCCCGCTATCCTCCCTTCCTCCTTCCCTCATCCGCCTGTGCTATATACCCCAGACCATTATTTCTTCTACACAGGAAGGCTTTTTTTCGTTCAATCTCCCACAATGTCTGTCCTCGTAGCCACAAAGTTCCCCAGCGTTGCTGCTGTCTTTCTCGCTTGTGCTGCCTCCATCCTGCTTTTGTTTCTCGCACGCATAGCATATGCCTTCATGCGCATATACTGGTCCCCGATCGCCACCTCAGCCACAGGAGAAAAGGTAGACAATGCACTGTCGAAGCCTTTGTGGTCGTGGACAAAGGCCTGGAATCCAAGCTGGTCGATGCCCCTTTCATCCGTGTCATTACCCTTTACACTTATTCTCGACGAAGAATCCTCGACACAAGTCGGTGCAGGAATCGGTGTTGGGCTACGGCGCTCGGACACGTTGCCAGTGAACTGGAAGCGCCGACAGGGACCTCAGTTCCAACCTCCTTGTAAGCTGCCTTTCCTTGCATTTGTTTCTGTGGCTGAACTAGTTTGGCTACAAAGTGCCAGCACTATACGAAAACCCTATGCCCCTTTCGATGGCAAAGATAATAATGTCCCGACATGTATGCGTCCTATTATCCCCTATTTGTCTCGCATCTTTTGATACTGATCGCTATTTCTCAGACTTTCCGCCGCCCCAATCCCAACCGGCCACGACGCATGTCCACCGTTTCTAACCGCCCGCCAATACAACTACAAACCCAGCCTACATCACGGCTCCACCACTCAAACTCAATATCATAATAAAATATCGGCAAAACATAATTTCTTTTCCGCGTCTCAAAGCACTCGTCCAGTTTCGACTTTGACCTGACTCTCGATACTCGCTATGCATTATGGTTGCGAACTGCGCATGCGCTCCACGCCACGAGTGTGTGTTACCCATGCCGGAAATAATTTATATACCTCACACGCCCGAACAATTGCACTAATTACGATTCCGACGGACAGACTTTGGTTTTCCGCACGAGTTTGACGAGTATATCCATGGGATATCTTCGGATTATTTATGACCAGGACTTAGCAGTAGCTTGGAATTAGTAGTTCCCGGGCTTATCGAGGAGGATGACTGACAGACGGACACTTTCGAACCTGCATAGGACTTTCTACGATTATGCATCCTTTTGTTTATTCAGTTTTTTATTCGCATATTTTGGATACTTAGTTTTACAAAATTCGTTTTAGTTCGTTGTTTTGTTCATTCACCCTCCGCTTCTCTCCCTATTAGAGATTCTTGATTTGCTTGGACGGTGATTTCCTCGAACCTACTACACTGTTCTGATCTACACTTGTTCTGGTCTACATATCCAAAAAGTAACACAATTTGACCTGGCAAAAACACGTTCAGTGCGTACATCGACGTCGACACAACGAATATGTCTTTGCCAGTTCAAAGACTTACCATGACTTTGACTTGGAGTGCCTCGATGTACATTGTATAATCCCTTTGAGTAAAACCCCCATCAGCCTGAAGGAAACAACCAAATTGATTACAAGTGCACTTCCAAGTCACGAATAGGACAACTCTTAAACGCTCTATGTAGTTAAGTTTTGCGTCGTCCATCTAAATCAACCGTGACAGTGCGTTCCCTGGACGATCTCTCATAGACTATCGATTATCCCCGACCAGCATGGAGCGTGCGTGTCGTGCTTGGCTGTTATCTGAGCATGCATGTGCTGTCCTTTAAACGCCTATCGAGCCTGAGACGAACTCGCGGTCAAGGCATATTTATGGAGAAAGTTTGGCTCCCAATTCATCTCCGTCAATAGTTCGTGTGAGTGCCTGTGAGTACTAGTACCTGTTTGACAAGTCAGATGCTGACGGAAGTCCAGTTCCAGGAACTATGCTGTTGGATCAGCAGGACTTGGCTTTTCGAAAGTTATGGTTTCAATTGGTACCATATCTTCCTTCCTGAAATCTTGGTTCATGGGTGATATATACAAAGACGAGCAGCCTTTGAGCGACCTGAAAGGGTTCCCAGATCTCTACGAGGCTTCAATCGCCGACCTTCAGTCGGGCTTGGAGAAAGGCGCGTTCACCAGCGTCGATCTTATCAAGGTTAATATGACCGCTTTGGCATCCTTGCGATAATACCTCTAACTTCATAATTCGTGAGGCTTATCTCGCGAGGATTGACGAAGTCAACCTCAAAGGTCCTGCGTTACATGCTGTGATCGAGACCAACCCACAAGCATTGGTACAAGCTGCCGCTCTGGACGCTGAACGACGAGAGAATGGGAGCCGCGGACCATTGCATGGTATCCCGATCATACTAAAGGATAACATCGCGACTTTACATGAAGAAGGTAGTACTAGTGTTCATCTTCATACAGCGCCCCATCGTCTTATCTTTCCGTGCATCCAGGCATGAATACCACCGCAGGTATGCCTGTAATCTGATTAGACTAGGTTATCACGACGTTGTGTTAAACTGCACCACCAGGATCTCATGCTCTCTTCGGATCCATCGTCCCCCGCGACGCATTTGTAGCTGCGAAGCTCCGCGCCGCCGGAGCTATCTTCGTCGCTAAATCGAACCTCTCCGAATGGGCAAACATGCGCGGCACAGTGCCAAATGGATGGTCAGGTCGTGGAGGCCAAACAACCTGTCCGTACTACCCAAATGCCGATGCTTCCGGCTCAAGCACAGGAAGCGGCGTCGCTATGGCTATCGGGCTGGCTGCAGGCTCGCTGGGAACGGAAACGGATGGCTCAATCATTTCGCCAAGCAGCAAGAATAATATAGTGGGTATCAAGCCTACTGTGGGGCTGACATCGCGAGCGGGAGGTGCGTTTTAATGATCATTCGGGAAGTATATGCTACTGAATAAGTCATTATGTTCGTAGTTATTCCGATTTCTCATAACCAAGATACTGCTGGTCCGATGTGTCGGTCTGTCGCAGATGCAGCGAGCATGTTGTCTGTGATTGCTGGACCTGATCCCACGGACGAAGCCACGCTCTCTCAGCCAAAGAAGATACCGAATTACATGGAGGCCCTGAAACCGGACGCTTTGAAGGGTGCCCGGCTTGGCGTGCCGCGCTCGTTTTTTGACGTAGACAAGGCGACTGAAACAACCTTTAATGCATCTCTTGAGGTTTTCCGAAAGCTCGGAGCGGAAATCGTTGATCCTGCGGATTTTGAAGATGACAGGGAACTCAAAGAATCGAAGAGCGAAAGGCTGGTGTTAGCTGTCGATTTCAAGGTCGGTCTTGGTTGTTTCCTATCATCATTCGGGAGGTAGAAATCTCAGGCCTACTATTCAGGTCGATGTAAAGAAATATATCGACGGTCTCGCCAAGGTCCCGACGGGTGTCAAGGATCTCGCAGACCTGATTTCGTTTAACTCGTCGCATGCAGACCTCGAACTTATTCCCCCCTATCACGACGATCAGTCTGAGTGAGTTCATTCCGTATCAACCGTCCTTCTAGTCTATAAGCCCTCGACAGGTTCATCACTTCCGATAAAACGACCGTGGACGAAGCATACCACGCTGCTCTCGCCGAAGACCTAGATCTGGGTCGCACGAGGGGCATCGATGCGACACTAAAGAGGTACAATCTTGACGCTATCCTCCTCCCCACGGATTGTGCTTCAAAGCCTCCCGCTATCGCCGGTTATCCAGTCGTGACAGGTCTGTCTCCAGCTGGCTCACTCTCCACACAAAAACAACGTGCTAAACCCATCCTATTCGTCAGTTCCTCTCGGTTTCCAGCCTGAGGGTATAGAGCCGAGACCACGTGCACCTCCGCTCACGAACTTGGTCGAAGTGGCCCCTGGTGTTCCGTTCGGTATATCGTTTCTGGGCACAGCGTATAGCGAATTTCAGTTGATTGGATATGCGTACGCTTTTGAGCAAGCCACTAAGACGCGATTAGTTAGGAAGGCATATCCTGAGGCGATTCCGAAAACGCAGTTGAAGGATGTGGTTGGTTGAAGACTCAGAAGTATTTAGCAGCATTGGTGTAGATCATTCGCGCAACTTGTATACATAGTAGTAAAGACTAGTATCAGTATCATGAGCTTTCATCATGGGCTGTCGTGTTATAAATCATGGCATTAAGTCATAGCAAAGAAGAGTTATCAAGACGGCGAGAACATAATCCTGTGCGGAAAGAATAAGGAGATTGGAAAAACCGCCAGGTATATCAGTTTGAGGAAAGCCACATCGTATTACCATAGATTACTACAGAAAGTCGTCAACTATCAACTCAATAGGTTGATGGTTAACATAAGACGCTTGAATAGTAACAATTCGTCCGCGGTATGCATCAAACCCCTCAATAAAAATATCCCACGCTTCCTCCTTGAAGTCGCGGAGACATTGGATATATCCCGCTGCCACTTGCGAATTCGCTGTATCTTCGTCATCTATGACTAGCCCTACGAGGGAGGTCGTCGCGTTATGGCAATAGGCTGCTATACCTCTTGTACAACCATGGAGGGAGGGCTGGATCATGAGGTCTGAAAGTCTGTATACGACGCGGTTTGGGAGCTCATTTACTTTGGTTTCAAGTGTTATGGAACCAACGCCTTGAACTGTTGGATTTAGTTTGATGAACACTAATTTGATGAGAAAGCAGTCGCTTTCGGGTATCCTGAGACCCACAGACACAAGTGTTATATGGATGGCCCCACCGGGTTGATGAAGGTTTGAGTCGCGAAGAAGAAGAGAACGGCCCGGATCAAGGTCCATCTTTGTGATAACTTCATGCGACAATTCTAATGTCCGAGTCAAGGATGTCGAGACAAAAGGCGATACTTTTTGAAGTGGGGGTATGAGGTATGCTTGGATGCGCCAGTTTGTTTCCGAACCTTCAGATGACTCATAGCCTCTCGGATCATAATTTTGAATGAGTAGTACATGGCTTGATGATGTGATGATTGTGGGGGAGAAATTCTATCAAACATATTTAATTATTCTACTGGCAAGGCCACCGGCGGAAGGGAGAATTACCTTGGGAGTGTCCAACGCACTTTCCGGGAAACGATATTGCTGAGATGTCACTATATCAACTAAAACTATCTCACGGCTGGTGGAAACACCGCCTCTGTGAAAGATCATAGTAAGGAACCTTGGACCAATAAGCAGGATGGTCTCGAGAGAGTAGGTCGCAGTATGGTTGGTTTGAATCACCATACGCAACGTTGGAACCGATCCTTGAGCGATGGATATTCTGTAAAGTGTTCTCCGTAGCGCAGATATGACCGCTTGCCAGGAGGAATTAAAAATTTAATAACAGATATGAATAATCTCACTGCAGCCTCACCATTATATTCCGTCACTGAGAAAAACGCGACGGGATGATTCTCATCTCCAGATGTCGTGCTCAGAAAAGTATCTTCACACACGTAGCTTGTGACTTCGAAGTCTCTTTCGTGACATTCATAAAAGATTGAACATGATTCCTCGGTCATCAATTCTCCTGCTCGATCCAAGTCGCAGCAATAAATCTGCGTGGAATTTTTTCTTGAGAGCAACCATCTACCGCAAAGAAGCTGAAAGCCCTGGTACGTCGTGTCGACAAGGTCTTTGACGCGGGATTGTGTGGGCTCTACATTTTGTTTTGGGGGCCAATTAAGACTCAGCTTGGCGCTTTCGACGAGATTGGATTCGAGTATTTGGGCAGTTTGCCATGAGAAGGGTCCTTCCCGGTGTACCAGGGAGGATGTGCGATAGACATGGTCCCAAATCGATCGCTCGTAGGTGATTTGGTTCAGATGTTTCGACACCTGGTAACGCCGTCAATCTGACACGATAAAGGTGGAAATGGTATCACAAACCTGGCGCAAATGCAGAATACTTGCGACGGGCAGGTGATCGATAATCCTGCAAAGGATTTCGACAGGTAATCTCTTAAGCATCGATGGACTGAGTTTACAGCAGCTCACGCGTTTACATTTGAAGTTCAATTCAGTCATGCGTTATTTATAGTCTCCCCTATATAGATAAGGCATATCATACTTGGAAGGATAGATGGTCGTTCCTTCTTTATATCGTTATTTATGCAAACAAGCCATTCCGAAAATCCAACTGAAGGGATGTTATGTACGTCGTGACACCGAGCAACTCGAAGAACCACTGCATCAGATTGAATAATTCTTAATTCTTAAAGTACTCCAAAAATCCTCAGTCCCCGCTCCGTATCTTTGTGATGCACCAGTCATCTTGCTAGGCTGTGTCGACGTGGCTTTCCTCGGTTACACCGTCCGTTGCTGCTATTTCTGGCCCAACAAAGCACATCTCGCAATTGCCATCAGTTGTAGTCAGTTGTACCCGACCACCATCTCCAACCATGACCGTCTCGGATGTAGCGCAGTAGTGTCGAAAACTGATTATCAACTTTGGAGTGAGCATAAATGGTGCGATGTTGGAGAAAGCGATGCCAGTCAATTGAACACTTATCTAAACGATCAAGGTCGTTGATTAGGTCAATTACATGCAGGGACAGATATGCTTACTGGTAGATTTACGGCGAATGGCTCGGCCATTGCAAATGCAATGTAAAGTAGGTTCCTTTAATTCGAATTAGGGGTTTCAAACATTGATGCTGAAACGACTGGGATCACTTACAGGAAATAATATAACACGCTGTCACGGACTAACATTCTGAGATAGACATTAAGTCTCCACTGTCCAAGCATTTTATGTGTCTCCACTGCGGTTTTCACTAACTGCGCAATGGAGAGAACCAAAAGCAGAACATCTAGAAACGCCCGGGGAATGGTGAGATGGATGTAAGGGAATGACCCAATACTTGGCCCGCTTTGGACACAGTAGTAGGTGCCTGCGAGATCGGCTTCGGTCACTACAAAAAATTGCACGATGATTTAACCAATCTGTGCAAGTCTTCATCCAAATGATGCAGCTTACCAAGGAGGGTCGACGGGCTATAATATGCAATACCAAGAAAGATCGAAGCGACTATGGTAGCCATAAAAGATGCCAGAAGCAAACCGAGGATGACCTTGGAATGCGAGTACATCGCATATACCCTTATTATCATGACAACTAAGTTACTCTGTCAGTTTAAGGAACGTTTGTGCATGAAATATACATGTTAAAGACCTTCTGACGCCCAGATAAATACATATGAACCCCATTCAATGAACTGAAGCAATATAGTGCCTGGAAATGGTAGATGAGATAGAATGATGATTTCAAGACCTGAGAAATGAACATACATCTGTCAAATGAAATCAATGTTGTGTGAAGATGAGGCTGGTAGCATGAACGAGCAAAGAGACAAACGCCTGTCATGGGGTGAGAATGGCAGTTGAGCGGACGAGAACTTCTGGGCTGACTGGGATGGATCCGTGTATAGCGTTACCCCCTTTGCATATAATAATCAGTAAAAACTTGGTAGATGTGATAACCAGGATGGCATACATAATGCCGCAGTACTAAAGAGACTTTTAAGTAAACACAACTAAGATCGCTGGGTCTGCAACGTACATTGCAATGGTAAGGCCAAAATAACGAACCTGCTGAGATGTTAAAATTCGCGACGAAGTCACAACGACAAAGGATACATACTATAAAATACAGGAAGGACATGGTCGAGAATGACCTCCGCTGGAAACGTTTGAGAAACTGCTGATATATATGAGCACGGGAACTAACCCATACTAATTCAACCTGCAGATAAAATGATGGTATATTGACATCGCTTGTATCAATAAGAAAAGTCCCGCATAACTAACCTCCTTTGAGAGTGAAAGCACTACGAATATTTGTGGGCTATACAATCTACGGAGAAAAACCTCAAGTCACTCACAATAATCGTACAACAGAACTGTTACAACTGCCACTGTAAGCAAGTAAGGATAGTGGACAGGAATACTCAATATAAGGTATTTGCGACTTACTAGAAAAATAGTTGTTGATATCGACAAGTTCGAGCGCAGATGATACGGATGACATTTTGGGGTGTGAGGCGACAATAATTCACGGCTTGTCATTATATAGGCTCGTGATGCTTGTTAATAATAATACAGATGACATTGTGGGGGTGCGAGGCGACAATGATTCACGACTTGGCGTTGTATGGGCTTGTGAGACTTGCTAATAATAAACCGAGTTACGAAGAGACTTGGACACCGTGTTCATCAACGCCTCGAGAATACTGCGATAAAATCCCCATTAGTGATTCCGCGGACGAAACAAAACATGCATGGCTGCAGCATATGTAGCGAACGCGGCACCAACGGGCCTGATGTAACTTGAATATGACGACCAAATGTTAGTGGAGATCTAGGAGATCACTGCAGCTTCACGAAATCAGTGCAAAAGCTGGATTTCCCACCCCGCGCTGGCAGTTCTTCGAGACAGATCATTAGAACCCGAGGCCTGCGCTGCAGGAATATGAACGGATTTGATCCGATACCGGTGAGAGCACTCTCAACGCATCGCCACCGAGGATCTTTTGTGGGTCCAAAGTGGAACTTTGGCTGAACTTTGTCGTTGGCTACAATTTGACGTGCACGGTCGGCGGGCTCTGAGTTTATACCCGTGGTATGAGTTGGGCTGGTTGCACCAAACAGTGCTTTGGTGTATAGCAACATTAGCATAAATCCGAGTATCACCATATTGACCGTGCTCTGCAGGACTTACCCACAAATGTTCATGTATCTAGCGCTCATACGATACGCACTTAACGCATCTGTAATCAGTTTCATATCGTACAAAGATGTTCGTGTCGTTAGGTGTCGTTTGTGTTGAGTACATTTATGCAACTGCCAATGGAGTATGAAGCCAAGTTTCCAGCAATTTCCACAGCATACCGTCGTGATGACTAATCACTCTAGTTAAAGAGCTGCTACATCGAAAACATCTGATATTTCGCTTGCACATATCTCTGAGAAAATTATGAGCTCCTCATCTTCATCTCGCGCAATAACCTACTTCGACATAAATATCGGCACGAATTCTGCTGGCAGGATTATATTCCAGTTATACGACGATCTCGTTCCGAAAACTGCTGAGAACTTCCGTACGTGTTGTGATCTCTTGATCCTTTGGCACGCGATTGTTCATCGTCCGATCCGAGTCTTCAGGCGCATTATGTACCGGCGAGAAAGGTGAAGGAACATCTGGCAAGCCTCTTTGGTACAAGGGCTCTGGCTTTCACAGAGTCATCAAAGGGTATGTAGGTCAATAACTGGCTGACTGTGATCTTGATCAATAGATATCTTTATTCTTGAAGTTTTATGTGCCAGGGAGGAGATTTTACCGCCGGCAATGGTTAGGGAAAGTTGTTCTCGGCTCTCTTTCATGCTCTGACCTATTGTGCAGGCACGGGTGGGGAATCGATATATGGTGAGAAGTTCGAGGATGAGGCCTTCCCTGTAAAACACACAAAACCATTCTTGCTTTCTATGGTGAGTGAATCCAAACGCGACTTCATATTCTTTACTTCACCGCCGGGATCGGCATTTTTGCCGTCCAAGTGTTCGTCATCTAATACTCCACAGTCAATGGGATGATTGAAAGCCATCGGTGTCCTGGACGTGTTATAGAGTCCCGTTTGGGGCAATAATCATAGTTAGCTTCTCTATGAAATGCAGGACTCTCTTCACTGGATCAGAACTCACATTTTTTCAGGCAAACGCGGGCAAGGATACCAACGGATCACAGTTCTTTATCACCGTCGCGCCGACTTCACATCTCGATGGAAAGCACGTCATTTTTGGCGAAGTTATCAGAGGAAAATCCATCGGTGAGTCAAAACAATCCCTTTGTCCTACGTGTTTTATATCGTAAATCTGGATGTTATAATATATCTTTGCTACGATTTCTCCACCACTCGCCAATAGACTTCAGTGGTTGATATTTAAAATGCAGTTCGCCAAATTGAAAACCATCCTACTTCTGGAGGCGATGTCCCTACACAACCGATTACCATCGCCGATTGCGGCGTCCTTCAACCTGATGATCCGTCGCTTGATGTAGAGATTAAAGGTATGTGTGATCATCATTCACTATTCTAAATTATAACTTTACTGCTAGATGGCTCTGATCCATATGAGGATTATCCTGAAGATGACGACCACAATACGGAGGATCCTAAAGTCGCACTTGACATTGCTACTGCGATTCGGGATGCGGCAAACTCGGCTTTTCGCGAAAAGCAGTTTGAAACAGCATTGGATAAATATTTGAGTACGCTCCAAGCCTTTTTCATCCATTTCATACGGCTGATGCGCAATAAATTAAAGAATCTATCCGCTACCTAGACGTTCACCCAGTACTTCCCGAGGATGCTCCCGAAGATATCAAGGCAGCCTTCCCCACGCTCCTCACATCTCTTCTCTTGAATTCTGCCCTCGCAGCTGTCAAGGTGGGAAGATCAGAAGTCACGGTAAAGAACACAACGAGGGCGCTCGATAAACTGCAACTTAATGATGCAGATAAAGGTACTTGAATCTTCGAAGATGTAACAAGTATTATCTGAGATTCTCCCTCTTATGCAGCGAAAGCCCATTATCGTCGTGCCCTCGCTCTCAGTTCTCAGAAGGCTGATGACGAAGCTCTCGAGGACCTCAACGCAGCGCTCAAGTATGTTCCTGGAGATGCAGCCATCTCTGCAGAGCGTGCCAAAGTGTTGGCAAGACAAAAGGAAAAGAAAGAGAAAGAGAAGAAGGCATTCAAGAAGATGTTTGGGTAGTCTCGTTATCTATTCGAATATACGCAAAGGAATACGAGTGGAGGTATCAAACTGAAACCTGTCATTAATTCATTGTCTGCACACAGGGTTTAGACGATAGAGCCAACCTAGAGGGACGTATGTACCTTTGATTTTCTGGCAAATGAAAAGCATCGGCGCGGTATATTGACATATGGGGTCACGGCTGGTCACAGTGGTAAACTCGTGATATCGATATTTGATCAGCGCGCCTTTTTTTAGAACTATGGCACTTCCGAGTCAAATCAATCATCGAACTTCAAGCTGGGAAGATGTGATAACACGTTGGCAATGTATGGACGAAGAAGGCATTACCTCTAGGACCACAACTACCCACCCTCCTTTCAGTCAGCTCAATATCTAACACAATGAAGCGTGGATTTCTTAAAAGTTCCAAGACAAAATATATGGGTGAAGTCAACCAGAACGAATCCCCATCTGAATCGTCCACCTCAAATCGAGGTTCCTCGGTAACATCAGAGTCGCTTGAAGACCATCAACCGCCAAAGCAGAACCCAACGCCAAAGGGTTTTATAAGACCAGCCCCACTTGGTAATGAAGACAAAGTTCGGGTATATCTCACGTACGTCATTGATGGGGATCTGAAGCAAACAATCAGCACTAATCAGCTATCAGTGAGCATGGCACAGATGTTCCAGCAGGCCCTGGACAGTTTTTTGCACATAAATTGCCACCTCAAGTACTCGCCGAGCTGAAAGCCCAGGGAGATGATCGTCAACGCGTAATCTTTCGTTATTGGCCTCGCGATCCAAAAGGCAAGAGGTTTGTCTCTGCAAATTTCAGAGGCAAGGAGTTGCCCGGCGGCAAAAATGCATGGGGTGCAACACTATACGATTTCTTCTCAGTTCGAGGCGTACCCGGTATATCTTCAATCAGCTATTCCACGGGAAGTCGTCTCACGAAAGCGATGCACGAATTTGGAGAGTTTGATTTTGCAAAACCTGAAATTGGCGATGCAGGTGACGAGCCGGAACCCCAAGAAAGACTTCCATGCGATATAGGCAAACTCATTCCAGAACTAGAAAATCTTGTGAAAATGGGTCTTTATGATAATTTCTCGACAAAACTCTGTATAGTTGATGAAGGCATCAGATCAATACCTTCGTCACTTGATTGGTCCCAGCATAGCGAGAATTCCATCTTTGACCCATCACACCTGCCTTTCCCATGGCCCCTTGTCCCAGGAGCTATGTCGTACCCTCGACTCACAGATCGACTCCCCTTTCATCTCCTACCACAAAAGCTAGTTGTGCATGATCCATGGAACTTGCTTTCTGTACACGAGCCCGATAAAGACATAGATGCTCCTTGGACGTCGAAGAACGATGTTGTCCGCTATTATAGCCTTCAGCTTTCAAAAGATGGCAAAGCGAAAGCTGCTAAATCATCGGCCGAGGCTATGAAACTGGAAAAAGAATGGCGTGAAAGCGCTGGGAGGCCAATAGTGATAGGGCCAAAGAATGGCCCTCGTGTACGGGTGTTTCCACCTCTACCGCCAGTCAAGCCGCAGAGCATACCGGAGGCCCATCTTTATATCGCCCCAAATCTGGCCCTCAATGTTGGAAGTCATTCTGTAGTATACCGGGCAGAGTTGGAGCTCCCGCGTGATTTTTTGATGCAGCGAGAAATGTCGATTTGCGAAGCGTGTTTGGAGGAGAAAGCGACCGAAGTGTGGTGCGAGGGACTTGTTGACTCAGACATACACTTGGACTTCGGTTGGGAAAGCCATCCACGGACCTGCGCTCACGCAGAGGGGGATTATACAAAGCACAGAGGGTGGCCATCGACTACACGCGTAGAGGTGGCAGCCAAATTATCTTTCCAAGGTGATACACATCTTGCTCGCGAAGCGATTAACTACCAGGGTTTCCCTTCTCACTTTTTCCAACATTGGAGCGGCTTCAGCCTTGTCTCACCTCTGCACCGTGATCCCGTCCCCGCCGGTGCACTTGTACCCCAATTTTACGGCTATTATACACCCGATCTTAGGGTGTCAGCAACCAAGCCTAGGCGGAGACAGAGACAATATTTGAGTCCCATTCTTCTCCTTGAACATTGTGGGGTCCCGATAGAGGCAGAGGAATTAACTCGGGATGACAAGAGTGAATGCGCATCGCTTTTGTTTCGATTCCATAACGAAGGCTGGACTCATGGCTCATTTGTTCCACGCAAAATACTCATGCAAAAAGGGCCCCTTATGGAGCTACCTCTGAAGCGCGGTGTCAGTGATGTATTGAGCTTTCGCATGATTGACTTTGGGAGGTCAAAAGAGGGTCACGAGTCTAGCAGGGAAAAGCTTGTGGAAAAGGAGGTTGGCCTTACGCTCTGTGGCCTTCACAATCGTAATCGAAAACCGGATGCAGACAAACAAGTGCAAAAAATTTCGGCAGTGGACATGGAGCGGATGGCAGAGAAGAAACTTGCAAGAAAGGTAGAGCTGGAGGATAGGTTTTTTGTGGAGGAGGTGCTGCAGTGAATGAACGGCAGGGTGCTGTACTCATTGATGATGTTGACACGAGTGAAGTTAATACTTCACACGTTCGATTGAAAACATCAGTGTCGATCTCGACTACTCGACGGTCTCATGTCTAGTGAACTAGACCGAGTGTAGCTGTTCCTTGCGAACCACCTGAGAAAATATTTCCAAGGCGGCTGCAGGTTGGAAAGCAGCCTGGGATAAGATTCGTTAATGCCTTTTTCACAATTCAAAACCTGTACACTCACGACTTCGTGTCCTGCTCCATATACCCTCCTGTATATATATTATCAGATACACCCCCAGAAAAGTTAGCATAAGACGTACGCAAATGAGAAGTTATCAACGTTTTGAACCGCTGCCACTGGCTTGCCATCGATTGTCATGTTTGTGAATGGGGTGTTATGGAGTGTTTCGTTTCCATACCAATCCATAGCAAGTACAGAGGCATGACCCTGTCGATGAAAGCCAATGATGAGCAGATGGGTGGCAAAACTACTAATAGACTTACGCCCAACCAATTGCAACTAGCATTAAAAGTGAGTTCAGTAGTCGACTCGAAGCGTTAGTGAATATATCTTACTTGATATCTGCATCCCCGGCCTATTAATGGAATAACCCATCTTAGGGAGCAAGTTTCGCAGTATCTGGACAAGCGACTTACCCAGATTAGGATCTTCAACCCAGAGTTTGCAAGAGCGCCGAGTTCAGGAAGCCATGTACGGGCATCCTATGGGGGATCAAATCAGTGTCATTCTAAAGAGCCATGATGAAAAAACGCACATCTCCAGTCTTCACAAACAGTTTGTACGGAGCATCGGGACATTCGTCATATCGAACCATGGCTCCGATCTTTTTCATCACATGCTTTTTACGAAGATAGTGAACATAATATTCAGGAGGAAAGAGGGCGGATGAATTTTGTCTCAGGTCATATGAGTCGCGGTCGCCCACGGCAGGGACAAAGGCATAGTCGATCTGCCCATCAAATTTTCAGATACCCAATGAAACCTGACCTATACATGACATACACAGTAGTTGTCTGCTTTGTGGCATATCTTGTTGGATTCCGTCGAGTTTCCGGCAGCGTAACATGCTTGTTCTTGGGCCACACAGCCATCAGCGCCATACATTGCTTCAGTTATATTCACGAGCACATCGTCGGGCTGGAGTTGACCATAACCAGGGGCATATGTGGCAAACCACAAGTACGCCTCGTTCTGAATGAGCGGGTCATACCAACCGCTGCATAATCGTGAAATCCCATCATATATCAAAAGTAAAATGACGCACTTGTTGACCATAAGAGCGCTAACTACAACTGGCTCTGCTTCAATCGCACCGCTTGCGATCAGAGCGTTCTGCTCGCCGAAGTAGGTGACGAAGCTGGGACCATAGTGACCGCCGTAGCTCTCTGTAGCAAATATGAACCTGAACAAAACAAATGGTAAATATCTCTAATATCTCATAAAGGAAACCCGTACTCTCGGCTGGCATATTTCGAAAACAGCTGGCTCTCGAACAACACCTGGAAGGCAGTCCAGACGAAAGGTGCAGCGGATTCTGTACTGTTCACAGTATCCGTACCGTATGAAAACCCAGTGCCAATAGGCTGATCGATATATATAACTTGCAAGGTATCAGATCTGTGAAATTGTGATACGAGTGTCTCGGCCCACCATTGCTGACATTGTTCCAACTAGAAAATATACGTTTAGTATAGAGGTGGATTGAAGTGTATTTAGTCACCTGTAGGGATTGATGTACGTTGAGTTTCTGTCCTCGTTTACGAGACATGGTCCATTTTCTGAATTTTATTAGAACTTTAGCAGTATAGGATACTCTAGGCATCACCTTGAAAAAGACCAATCATCGAGGAGCATCCAGGGCCTCCATTCAGCCTGAAAAAACTAAACATCAACATTGACTGCGCTAAATCGTCGCGACTTACCACAAGGTGAATGGCGCAGTCTCAGGTGATTCTCGGGCCTCAAAGAACCAAAACCACTGTGCTAACACATGAGAAAACGACCAATGCAACAATGGGCAGCATACCATGGACATATTAGTTCCTACATCAATATAACCAGATATTTGTTCCACTCCTGGCGTGGTCTCGCAAATGCCGGAGTTCTTGACATATCTCAAGCCTGTTTCGTTGCGGATCTTGGACCGGATTTCAATATGGGGAGTATCTGATTCAAATGCATCTCCGAGAGAAAACGCTTGAGACAGAGAAGCTCCAAGAGCTAGCAAAGTTACGCCTGTACGGCGAAGGGCCGTTAAGAACATTGGGCTGGAGGGATTTGATCGGTATGCGAATCACCGGGTTATCAGGGTTTTTATAGTTTTTTGTTGTTCCCAGTGTAGCATTAGAGCCTTATGTACCTCCATATGGGACAGGAAGATAACGAGAAGGAACGTCACCCGAAGGAAGGCATTTATGCGAGGTTTTCCGGAGACAGAACCACAGGACGCAAAGGAACACATGGATCGTCTGCTATTTTTATATTCCAATGAGTCGACAGCAGATGATTGTGGCCAGTTTTTCTAGATGGCCGCCGAGACACCTTGACCAGCGTGACATGAGCCTGGGGTACCAGGGCACAACGAACAATCGAATTCAAGTTGTCAATGCATCGCCGACAACGGCATTAGCAATACTACAGGCAGTGAATTTGTCATTGAAGTTGTGGTTGAAGAATATTGTCCTGGGTGACCAACCTGGAATTTCACATTGAAGTTAAGTCGCAACTGGTTGTCAGCAAGAAGTTGGATGGGAGTCGGATGAGACAAGGCATAGTAGTGTTTATACTGAATCACATGCACGAGTCGATAAAACCCGAGCATGCACAACTTGGAACGTTCATTACGATGATTGTCTAAAAGGATGGAAAGAAGTCCAAGAAAATGACTGTAAGTAGCTATCAGAATCAAACATATCGTCCCTAAATGATGAATATCAATATTCCTAGGAAAACTACCGAACCCGATGCGACAGTTTTCGTGTAGAGAACGGGAGCGCGGCGCAGTGCCGTATAGATCTGCGAGCTCGACTGGGAATTGGTCATTGTAGCTATCTTTTTGTGCGAGGACGGGTGTGCAGGTAGGGGATGGTGTGATGGGAGAAGCGTACCTCCGAGACTGGCTGCGACTGCGATTGACGAGAAAACGTATGTAGATGAACACTGAATCGTATACTAGTAGCAGCACGAGGTTTCAATAGGCTGTCACTGAAAAGGTGCGCAGGGCCGTCTTTCCAGGATCCATTGCTAATAAATAAATCTAGTATTGATCGATATTGATCTTACATAGGTCGTTCGCTTCGGGTGAGCAAGCGTTTAAGATGAGTTGTGTGGGGGTGCTGGTAAACCGAGTAGATGATTTTACGC